>NQII01001130.1:177080-192072 GCA_002778355.1 Clitarchus hookeri | reverse complement strand
GAGGTATAACAACAGCTGAGGTGTGTATATAGTATTGAAGTCAACTGTGTGCTCCGATTTTTACGCTGAAAATCACTGGCCATATATATATATATATATATATATATATACACACACACACGTAGTAATGTGAATGTGTGGGTTATGTTTATTTCTGGGATGGGGTGTCGCACACAATGTTGAAGCTTTGTAAGGTATCGCCATGGAAAGACTGGAAAGCACTGCTGTGTAGTATACGCCGTGTGCTGTCGGTCACAGCTGGGCCCCAGGGTTCCCCACAAACCTGCCCCACTGGTACCTACCTGGCTGTACGAGTCACGACTTGGCCCGCCAGCAGGCCCGGTACGCGATTCACTGCTCTCTTGCTTCGTTCAATTTGACTTCGTTGTAAGTGACCGGTGGCTTTTGCAAGGTACCGATCTCTGCTACTACTTCACAGCTTTTCCTTTTATGGGCGGGGCAGTTGCCTCCTGGAGTTTCAAACATGGCCGCCATCGTGTAGAGGCACTCGGCACCCTCCTACCGAAATTTTGGCTTGGTTACTTATGTTTAGAGCCACGGGTATTTCGAGAATTCATTCGGAGGTGAGGTAGACTCCCAAACACTTGTTCTTTCCTCCTACTGCTGTGATTGGACGACAGTTGTTTATAGATGCGCCCAGTTTAACTGTGAGCCAGTAATAGGCAGGAAGCAGTAGTGTGAGTCAGCTTTTAACAGATCACAGCAACCAATAAGCAAACGATAATGACTCGAGTGTATATATGACCGTCCAGCCTAGCTTGCTGCCAACTCAAGCCGCCAAATACTCGGGACTCTGCTTGTGGTATTTTGCAGTTACTTCAGCATGAAGTTGCGGGAGCGAGTGAAGAGATTTGGGCGGCTCTTTAACAGCGAGGTCCTGAGAGCCGATGAGAGTGATTGAGGTATGGAGCAGCGCCGGAATGAAAGGGCGGGGAAAACGGGAGATCCCCGAGAAAACCCGCCGACCAGCGGCATCGCCGGCACAATTTCACATGCGAAAATCCGATGAACCTGCCGGGAAGTTGCGAGATGGCCTTGTTTTTGTCAACACTTCTATTCGTTAATTCCTTTAGTACAAAAATTATATCTAGGCACTGGAAATTCGTGAAAATTTGTTGAGCGTACAGATATTCGAAATAACTATATGCTATTCAACTAGTGGCCCGCGGGCCACATGCAGTCTACCAGAATAATCAGACTGGCCCACGGACAAAATATTTCATCAGCTGTTCCTTTTTTTTTAAACGTACTTTTGAATATAATTATCCTGTCTAATTTAACGTCAACTGTAACTATCACTAACGTAAAACGAGTAGTAANACTGTAACTATCACTAACGTAAAACGTGTAGTAAAATGATACGTTATTCCATTTAATATATCTTCACGTAAATAAACTGGCAGTGTTTTAGCGAGCCACGACTTTATAATAAATGAGTGTGTCCCGTCAAGCATTATAATTATTTTTAACGGCTCAGTTGTAAAACTAATTGAATATCCCCGACTACTTGATTTNGCCGGCACAATTTCACATGCGAAAATCCGATGAACCTGCCGGGAAGTTGCGAGATGGCCTTGTTTTTGTCAACACTTCTATTCGTTAATTCCTTTAGTACAAAAATTATATCTAGGCACTGGAAATTCGTGAAAATTTGTTGAGCGTACAGATATTCGAAATAACTTAATGTTATTCAACTAGTGGCCCGCGGGCCACATGCAGTCTACCAGAATAATCAGACTGGCCCACGGACAAAATATTTCATCAGCTGTTCCTTTTTTTTTAAACGTACTTTTGAATATAATTATCCTGTCTAATTTAACGTCAATTGTAACTATCACTAACGTAAAACGAGTAGTAAAATGATACGTTATTCCATTTAATATATCTTCACGTAAATAAACTGGCAGTGTTTTAGCGAGCCACGACTTTATAATAAATGAGTATGTCCCGTCAAGCATTATAATTATTTTTAACGGCTCAGTTGTAAAACTAATTGAATATCCCCGACTACTTGATTTNATGTCCCGTCAAGCATTATAATTATTTTTAACGGCTCAGTTGTAAAACTAATTGAATATCCCCGACTACTTGATTTTTTTATGATAGGCCGGCCCAGTTTTTGACTCGGTCATGTTCTTTTCAGAACAATCACACTGGGGTTATATCTTAGAGAATCAGAATATTCTTTAGCCCAGTGAAATGCCAAGTAGAGCAGTCATAATAGCTATTATGGTTGTATGTAAACAATATCTCTACTTATGTTAAAAAATAATTTTAATAATTGTCTTTACATACATTAATTTTCGCTATAAAAATAATAACTTTCGTGGCTGAAATGGATGTGCACAAAATCATTTATTAAAAATACCTGTTAACATTTTTACTACTTTATATTACGTAGAAACAATACTAATTACTACAATGTTCTCACTTGGTGTTTTTTTTGTGTGCAAAATGTGCTGTATGGAGCATCCAGAACGGTAATACGCATACATTTTAATTAAAAATGGAGTATTCCTAACTGATTTGTTAAAACATTTAAATGTGTCACATCTAGCAAAATATTTTACAGTGTTACAAAATATATGCCTTCCTCTTTCATATGCGACATAAATCGTACTTTTCTTACAATTTGGTAGTATGTTTACTACTTTTTGACCCCTTGAGGTACACATTAATTTTTAGTTTCGTGTGTTGCAAAATAAGTAACTCGGATTTCATCCGAGTACTGGAAGTAGGAACTGGTAATATGCATACTAGTTGCTCCCAATTGTAAATGAACACGGGCATGATGACTGTTGGACAAGTTATTAAGTTCAAATTATTTCTCATCCAGGTAGCTGATATAGCGTTATCACCAAATGTGTAACCGTTCCTGGCTATCTAATCACTTCTCCACGTAAAGTGTAAGGTTCTTGCATTAGTACGATGCCAAGATTTCTTTCATTAGCAATGATAATTACTTCAGATGTTACAACCACAGATCTTTGCAGGTTAAATTGTCCCACATTAATTTCCAGTGGAGAAGTCATTGCACTCCATGGTCAGTCCTTACCAGTTCCATTGAGAATGCTTTATCCTATTTTGAGCATTTCNGTGGAGAAGTCATTGCACTCCATGGTCAGTCCTTACCAGTTCCATTGAGAATGCTTTATCCTATTTTGAGCATTTCTTAGAATCGATTCGATGATTGTACCTACTCCTTTTTGTCTCGAAGACCCTTTGGACACACAGGGTTTCCTTTATCGCCTTTACATTTATCTTTGTCATTGTGTTTGCGCCCTTCCATTTCACATGTCGAACATCTTTCCATTCTTTTACAATGTTTGCTGCATTTACAATATAGATAGTTTCTTGGCTGATCAGGAAATTCCTGTATACACAAGGACCCTCTAAAACAACGTCGACGTTCTCCTTGATCCTTCCAGTCTTCAGACGGACTGTCACCTCCTTTTGAGAAAAACAATTATTTCTTGATTCCGTTTTCTTCTAAGTGCTTCCAGATCCTTGATATCAGTTCCTCATTGTCTTCTCACCTTNGTGGAGAAGTCATTGCACTCCATGGTCAGTCCTTACCAGTTCCATTGAGAATGCTTTATCCTATTTTGAGCATTTCATAGAATCGATTCGATGATTGTACCTACTCCTTTTTGTCTCGAAGACCCTTTAGACACACAGGGTTTCCTTTATCGCCTTTACATTTATCTTTGTCATTGTGTTTGCGCCCTTCCATTTCACATGTCGAACATCTTTCCATTCTTTTACAATGTTTGCTGCATTTACAATATAGATAGTTTCTTGGCTGATCAGGAAATTCCTGTATACACAAGGACCCTCTAAAACAACGTCGACGTTCTCCTTGATCCTTCGAGTCTTCAGACGGACTGTCACCTCCTTTTGAGAAAAACAATTATTTCTTGATTCCGTTTTCTTCTAAGTGCTTCCAGATCCTTGATATCAGTTCCTCATTGTCTTCTCACCTTGTAACATAATAAATTATTACTTTCGGGCCTTTTTTCGTGGGTTCGTCCAATCGAAGTTCCTGTGACCTCAATCCTTCACTTGCCCTTATTTTATTGATGGTGGCTTCGTCACCGGCCTCTATGAGAACTCCTCCACCTCTTACTTTCCGGAAATTCTTCACCTTCCAGTTCTCCTCGGCAGGGTTCACTATTTCCTGGATATTCTTTTTTTTTGTTTCTTCGCTACTTTGTCCCTCTTTCCCCGAATATGCCAGTATCACTTTCCTAAGAGGTTTTGCCTCCAGAAAAAACTTCTTCACCGCCTATGTCACTTGGGCAAAGGTTGGTTTTGTTNCACTTTCCTAAGAGGTTTTGCCTCCAGAAAAAACTTCTTCACCGCCTATGTCACTTGGGCAAAGGTTGGTTTTGTTTTTTCCATTCTTGCTGTTTCTCATACAGAATTCCAATTCCTTCGCATATCTTTGCAGGAAGGAATACCTTTGCAGTGTCCTGTCGAAGTAAGACTTTAGAAGGCACATCTTCGGTAAAAAAAAAAATTGGCATTTTCTTTGTATACCTTTTTTTTTTCCTAAAGTGCAGTAATAAAATACTTTCACAGGGAGAGTATCAGTCTCTGTCTTGACTCCGTCCAATTCCTCCATCTCGTCGCCTGGACCTCCTTCAATGTCAATGCATTCGTCGTCTTCTGAACCATCATGGCAGTATCCATTGCCAACCTTCAGGACTTCCTCTGCAGGTTGTCTGTGGATAAGCAGTTGGACCACTTTCATCCAGTGTAATGTGTTACAGTACCTCTGGGTTTCTTTATTTGTGTCCAATTAGTATCTTCATACATCAGTATACCCAGGGCATGTATTCCCTAAGATTTGGGCACTTTAGAAGCTGGTGTGACCAACTCTTCAATTCGCTCAGATTTGTTGCCATGNCATGTATTCCCTAAGATTTGGGCACTTTAGAAGCTGGTGTGACCAACTCTTCAATTCGCTCAGATTTGTTGCCATGTAATGTTTCTCCACGAAGGGAGACCGCCACTCTGTTGCACTCATTGTCACAAGACGGTACGTTAGTCGACCACGCCGCTTGCCGGAGTTTCCAGGCCAGCAGTGCTGCTGACTCGGCCGGCGACGTCAGCAGTTCTACTTGGACGGCTCATAGCTCACAGCTCGCGTCCATTCCGGCGCCGGCATTGCGCTGATCACGCAAATCGTACTCCCGCGCACACACGATCGTGGGACGACGTGCGCGCACCGTCGCAAGTGCCAATTGGAACACGGCCTTATAGTCGGTTCACGACTGGAAGAGACTTTCTTGAAGCCCTGCTAAAGATTTACTTTCAAGCCCATTTCGTATCCTTCCGCCAAAGGCAAACAAACATTGCCACGTGACTGCCATGTGGCAGTCACGTGGCAATGTTTACATTCCATTTTGTGTGTAGATGTGTTCACAACTTACGTTAAAACTTTGGAACTACAGTAGAATCCCGATAATTCATATTGTCAAGGGACTGAATGTTAAATATGAATTATCGACATATTCAAATTAGCGGGATTACCAATAATCGGGAGCAAAAAAAGAAAAATATATAATAACGAAATTAATGCAAATTTGCATTAAAATGTAATGATAATCGCATGGCTACATATTATGTATACATATGTAATGTATACATAAATCAATAATTACATCAATAAAAAACACATTAAAAATTTACGTTTAAAAAATCTGTAATTTTCTTTTGGTGCAAACCTTGCAGACGGGTGTTGTCGATGACTTTGCCAAGCGTGTTCAAAGCAGAAAATACTTCATCGCCAACGTCTGATTTCGCTAAGAATGGCGCACGTTGTTGATGTATTGTTTAGCCACTTTAGGTGTAATTGTCAGCACATCATCATCGCCATCACCTTCACCGTCAATGTTCTGAGATGGAGCCAAAATTTCGTCATCAGTTAGAATCCCCGCTACCGCTAGGCCATCGTCAAAATGGACGAAATCTTCAAACGTTATAGAATTTTCTTCATTTTGAGGAAGACGATTCCAATTCACAGGGCATTCTAAGTCTTGTTCAGTAACTGCTGATGAAAGTTTCACCTTCGTGAATCCACGTCACGAAACCCGTTTTTTATTGTGTTTTCGCTAACACTTTGCCATTCCTTGTGAGCAATGTTCATGGCTGAAAATAAGGTGATTTTATGATCTTCCCCATCCTCGATGCTGTCAAGGAGTTGCATCACTACTTCCTTGCGGTAAAAGGTTTTGAACGTTTTAGTTATGCCCTGGTCTAGAGGCTGCAGCTTAGAAGTAGTGTTGGCAGGCAAAAACACATCATTAACATGACTGAGCGGTGGGCTATTGTTGTGGGCCGTACAATTATCCATGAAAAGTAGAATTTTTCGCTGCCTTTTCTCCATATCAGCATTCACTGATCGTATCCATTCCTTGAATAATTCGCCTGTCATCTACGCTTTTTTGTTTGCACGATAGGTCATCGGAAAAGTTTTTATGTTTTTAAAACATCTTGGTTTGGCTGATTTGACTATCTCAGATCCATCCATGTTGGCATCCAACAATATGGTTACACGCTCTTTACTATTTTTTCCGCCATTAAACTTTTCTTCCTTAAAACACATTGATCGGTCGGGGAGACAATTATAAAATAACCCCGTCTCATCGGCATTAAAAATGTTGCTGGGCTCATAAGAATCGATTATTTCTCCCAATTCGTATTTCCGCTCAGAACAAACANAGAACAAACGTCGGCCGATACACTCGCACTTTCCCCACTAAGCTTCTTCAATTTTATGCTGTGCCTATTTTTAAACATATCAAACCAACCATTACTTACACGAAAGTCTTTAATTCCCATTTTTTTCTGCGAAAACTTTTACTTTTTCTCTTAAAATGTTTCCTCCAACTGGTACATTTGAATTCCGTGCTTGCGCAAACCACTTTTTTAAATTCTCTTCTAGTTGTGGATACTCCCCCGTCTTAAAGCGCTTTACTTTACAAATGTCTGGGAGGCGATCTTGTCCTTGTTCTTCAGAATTGATGTTATTGTGGAAGGAGGAACGTTATAACGTTTGGACACGTCAATTTGTTTATCACCACCGGCCACGGCGTTAATGATTTCTTTTTTTTCTCTAATGGAAAGACACTTATTAGCTCTTTTCGGAGGCATGGCTAAGACCGAACTGACTAACTTTTCACTCGCTCTGCTCCTTCCTACCCTCTCATAACCGTAGACCGGACAGCAAGGCGCCTCTTAGTTCTGAGAATCACAGACACATCGCCTCACAGCCTATTCGGTGTCATTACCTGCCCTTCAAACCCTCCTACGTCCCTCAGTACCCTTCCGGTATTTTTTACCCTGCCCGAATTGCATAAATCTAGAGCTGGTGTACAGTCTAGGGTTAAAAACATTACGAGTTAACGAGATTTTTAAGTTGTAAATAAGAATTATATGACGTTTTAATTGAGCTCGAGCACCAAAATAAATACGTATTATCGAGGGGACCGGAATGCATTGTTTTTTTTTTTACGAATTAGCGGGATATACGAATAATCGGGATGCGAAATATCGGGATTTCACTGTATTTCCTCTCNGGGACCGGCAAATTTGTACGAATTAGCGGGATATACGAATAATCGGGATGCGAAATATCGGGATTTCACTGTATTTCCTCTCTTTTGTGCTGGCAACCTAACGGCATAACTGTATCCATGCTCGCCGCTGTTTGTAATGTTATATGCATGTCGCTAACGGCTAGGGTGGTTTTTTCAAAGGTTGATTTTCAAAAGTTTCTTCCAGTCGTGAACCGACTGTAGTTTACCGCGAACAGCCTGTATGTTTTGGCCACCCCTGCGTCGCGAAGAGGGAGACTCGCGCGCTGCCTGGCGGCGGGCGCGGCAAACCGCAGCGCCGGCGAGCCGCGCGGGGATATTGACCTAGGATCATAAACTGTGCTAGCCGATAAGCGCAGATGTTCCAATCCCCCTTGCCGCATACCTCGTGCGGGGCAGGTGGCTATCTGGGTCGCCGAGTGACAGGCGTGTGTACCGAACACATCTCTGGCCGTGTCGCTCGCAGTAAGAACACAAAATATTTAAGGATTCCGCACTGCTCGGCGCTTGAACTGCGCCATCGTGCGTTTGAAATTCTGTTCTTTTTTTTTGTGCACTCGGTTTGTTTACCTATAAAAATACACCACATCCCAGACGAGGACGGAATCGTACTTTAGTTACCACGAATGCTGTAAATATTATTTTGGAGCCCTCCAATATAGTTAAAAACTACTTTTTCAGACTGCCGTGTCTTAAACCATACTATCCGGACACGAGCCAAACTACGATAGGAGCCTGTGATGAACTTTGCAACAGACGTTTCGTCAATAAAATGATAGGACCACCGCTGAAAGTCCCATAGATAGACGCAGCACTACGAGAACACTGCACGCCAGTTCAGAGCCCTGCGCGTAGAGGCGATGGCGCTCTTGTAGCGCGTGTCAGTGTAGCCCTTATAGCTCCCGCGCTTCTCGGCGAAAAAAAAAATACGATGCAGGCAGGCGGGTGAATCCGGGGGCGCGTACTTGTCAAACATACTGGCGATAAATCCGAGTTCGTGAGTAATGGTGGTCCTAATACAAATAAAATAACTAAATTTAATTTTTTGAAAATGTATTTATAATGATAAAATGCACACAGCTGTTATTTACAACATTAAACTAACCCTCTCTAATACCAGCACTTGCTATAGGCTATTCACGGTAAAGTGAGCACTTTTGAAAGTCCTCTCATTTGGAATAATAGTCAATAAATATATTTTATTGTAGCCTTAGACGTTAACTTTCTAGCCCGATGAAATATTCACATTGTGTTTATCACTTACATGGCAATATTTACTTTAAAAAGTGGCGGAAGGATACAAAGTGGTTGATAGGAAAAAAGTAACTAGGGTCTCAAAAGTGCTCACTTTACCGTGAACAGCATATACGCACGTGTTACGTTTCTTAAATGCTATACAATATCCAAGCAGACATCCTTCAAACATGACGAACAGTTTTTGAATAAAACGTTTCCTGCTGAAGCTCTGCACACCATNTATCCAAGCAGACATCCTTCAAACATGACGAACAGTTTTTGAATAAAACGTTTCCTGCTGAAGCTCTGCACACCATTAGGCTCTTATGCAGACGTCCACCTGAAGACATAAATTAACTCTGTAGTGGTTAATCGTGCCTAACAATTTAAAACGAAAAAAATGGATAAGAATGAAGAAAGGACATTCATACATAATTTTTTTCCTACTACGTATGATAGCAAATGTTTTACTGGAGTGATGTATTTCTCCTCAGTTATTTCTGGCATAGTCAATTTTATGGTATCGCGGGGCAAAATATTGTGCAAAATAAATTCAACAAAATTGCTAAATAGTTGTTAAAAAGATGCCGGATGCCATTACCTAANTATCCAAGCAGACATCCCTCAAACATGACGAACAGTTTTTGAATAAAACGTTTCCTGCTGAAGCTCTGCACACCATCAGGCTCTTATGCAGACGTCCACCTGAAGACATAAATTAACTCTGTAGTGGTTAATCGTGCCTAACAATTTAAAACGAAAAAAAATGGATAAGAATGAAGAAAGGACATTCATACAGAATTTTTTTCCTACTACCTATGATAGCAAATGTTTTACTGGAGTGATGTATTTCTCCTCAGTTATTTCTGGCATAGTCAATTTTATGGTATCGCGGCGCAAAATATTGTGCAAAATAAATTCAACAAAATTGCTAAATAGTTGTTAAAAAGATGCCGGATGCCATTACCTAAGATTGCTTGGCGGGGGGGGGGGCCCCCGCCAAGCAATCTTAGTTGACTTTTAAAACCTGTAGAATTCAATTGACGCATCTGTAGTCAATTTATGTCCATCTCACTGTTGAGGATCCTCCCTAGTTGTCACATGGCTTTCATTGTAAGCAGTCATGTCTATTCTACTTAAAAAAAAAAAAAGTATGGAATACCTCAATGTAAATCTTTTTTTCAGGACAGAAATGAAAGTCGATAGTTTGTTGGCAACTAATTAATTTGGTTATTGAAACACAAAAATTGGCCTTTGAAAAGTGTCAAAAGCCAGCAAAAATCAGTGCAAGTAGCCCTCTGTTTACTATATTTATTCTCTTGTAAAACAGCGTTGTAAACTATGGCGGCAATGCTGTATTTTTTTCTGAACGGATTGTTGTATTAAAACGCTATCGTTACCTCTTGAAGTTCAGAGGAAACAGAACACACGTGAAATTTGTTTATGCTATTTTCCATCGCCGTCGCAGTACTTCCTTGCAGCCGGACGTGGCCTTGAGACCTTTAAAAAAATATTTTTTCTTAATATTATTATTACTATGTGTATTATAGCACATATTATTGTATTGTAATTTTTATTTCTTCAAACATTTTCTTGTTTCTAGTCCTGCTCAACATAATTATAAACCACAGTGGAATAATTTAAAGAGTTTAATCTATTTGAGCTATCATATTTCTGTTTCGCCTTTGGTTAATTTAAATTATTTCTTGCTCTTTATGTCTACGTATGTGTACATTATGTTATATACCTGGTTAAGTGTAAGGGAAGGCATTGAAGCCTTTACTTCACCAGTATAAATAAAGCCGAAATAAATAAATAATAGAGTGAGTGAAGAGATTTGAGCGGCTCTTAACAGCGAGGTCTTGAGAGCCGATGAGGGTGATTGAGGTGAGTATGGAGNGGGCCGCGGTGGCTCAGCGGTTAGACTGCTCGTCTCCCACCAAGGCGAGCCGGGTTCCATCCCCCGGCTGGGTCGCTCCCGGATTTTCGCAAGTGGGAATCGTGCCGGACGATGCCGCTGGTCGGCGGGTCTTCTCGGGAATCTCCCGCTGCTCCATACTCACCTCGCTTCATCCTCATCTGCTCTCAAGACCTCGATGCTAAGAGCCACCCCATATTCTCTCCACTCCACCACGATAGGAACTTGGCACTGAACTTTGCTAGCATTTGCACCAGTAAAATGATAGGGCCACCGTTTGAAGTTCCATAGTACCGCAGCACGACGAGAACACTGCACTCCAGTTGAGAGCCTTGCACGTAGCTATAGCGGCGATGAGGCACTTGATACTCGTGGCAGTGTCGCCCATATAGGCCCTCGAGTCCAATAGCATCTCCGACTGGACCCCTCCCTTGGAATAGCCGAGGAGTCCCGAATCAAAGGCGTAGGTCCAACGGGGCTCATTATTGCCTCCGTGATAACTCGGGCCTAGTTTTATACCATTAGGACATGACAGCCTGTCTACAGCGGCTCTACCAATGTAGGCTGGCTGATCAACCTGTTTTTCCTTTAAGGCCTCCGTCTACCTGGAACTTTTCCCCACGTTTAGGCCGAGAAGCGCGGGAGCGATAAGGGCGACACTGCCACGCGCATCAAGTACGCCATCGCCGCTAAGCGCAAGGCTCTGAACTGGCGTGCAGTGTTCTCGTCGTGCTGCGTGTACCTATGGGACTTTCAGCGGTGACCATATTATTTTATTAGTGGGAAGTCTTTAGGAAGGTTCAGTGCAGGCGCCTATAGTAGTTTTGTATGTATCTGATGCGTGCATTTTGAGCTACAGCGCCTTGGAAATGCCGTTTTGAGCGGTTTTGGAGTACTCTGAACTGATGTTTCTAACGTACGTGATATTTTGAAAGTACTTAGCAGCTCTCGTCTGAAATGTGTGTGTTCTTTTCGTAGATCAGCACGTTGGACGCACGCTTAATAGTTTCGTTGAAAAACGTGTATTTGGAACACTGTGCAACGCAGTTCAAGCGCCAGGTAGACGGGCGCCTTAAGTTCGAATCCACTGGGGATTCAGGGGGCGCATGCACCATTGCGCCTTCCTCCCACCAAGAGTAGTGTTTCTTTCAACACTCTTGTTAAGCCAGCGACTACCATAACAGGGGAAACAAGATCCACCCTCTCCCTATTAGTATTTCTCTACCAACTAATAAACTGTCTCCTTTAGCATTTTCAGTTAATGCACGCAATAATTTTGGTTCCTTTACCTGTCGAAAGGGTTTTTACGGTGCCTATGCCGGTTTTCCCCCTTTCTCTTCTTAGTTATAGGTTAACTGTAGGGTAACTATAGGTACACTTAGGGAGTTAGCCACGGCCCCAATTGCGGCCTTGGCTACCAAATCCCCTTTGTAGTGTAACTTTTTGTATAATTTTTATTGTATGCTTATGTGTTTTTAGGGTAGATAACCTAGTTGTATAGTTTCATGTTTGTTTCACATTGATGCGAATTACTATGTGGTTAAGTGTAAGATAAGTCGAAAGCCTTAAGTTCGTCACCAATAAAGATATTATAATAATAATGCAAGTTCCCTTTTATGAATTCCCTCCCCCGTAAGCGTATGGGGCTCAGCCCTAAGACGCACAGCACATAGCAACCACCCCTATCTGGAACGTACACCTGGCACTTAGAATTAGGGTAGGTTAGGAGAAAAAATGGGTAGTGTCGCCCTTATAGTTTCCGCGCTTCTCGGCCTGTAAGGCGGAAATAGCGAGTGTTGCGGAAGGTCGGCTGTGACCTCGGTCGTGGAGGTCGTTTCTGCAGTGGATTTCCCGTAGGCGGCCCGCTGAGAGGGCTCCTGTGTCTCGCTCGAGAAGTGTTGTTTAGAGAAGTGGTGCGAGAAACCTCGTATACAGGCGTTCACGGTTAGTGTGGCCGCCTGGGTAGGTCGCCGAACGGCGCGCAGAGCTCCAGCAGAAAACGTTTTTATTAACAAACCGCCCGACGTGTCTGAGTGAGGTCTGTTTACCAATAGCATTTAAGAAACGTTACGTGTCTGCATACGTTTTTCAGTTCCTCCATTTCTCTCTAAAGAATGTTTTTGTGATAGTGAAAATGCCTCAAACGGGTGTTTTCACGGTCATTTTTAGGCATGAACATTCCGGTACAAAACACTAAAAAAGGAATAGGGTGGTGCATCAAACCTTTATTTTTATTATCAAGTCATAAAATGGTAGAACCTCCGCTGAAAGTCTCAGAGGCGCGTTATCGACGGCAAGACTGCACGCTAGTTCAGTGCTTTGCGCGTTGAGGCGATAAGAGAGTTGATGCATATGTTTCGGTCGTTCCTAGCGCTCCCGCGCTTGTAGGCCTCCGACGTGCGAAATTCCTTCAACCAGGCGGCCACCTTAACATCAAGGTCTTGAGGGCCGATGAGGGTGAAGTGAGGCGAATACAGAGCAACGTCGGAATGCAAGGACTGGGGAAACGGAAAATCTCCGAGAAAACCCACCGACCAACGGACCAGCAGCACGATTCCCACATCAGGGTGCGACTCCGCCGGGAATCGAACTGTGTTCGCCTAGGTGGGAGACAAGTAGTCTAACCACTACACCACCGCGGCCCCAATGAAGCTATTCGTGTTTAGAAACCACCACGAAACATCAAGCCGTTTTTGAATCACGTATTTCCACGTTCGATATTTAAAAGCCAGGCCATGTTAAGACATAGGAATCTTCTTAACGGTTATCTCAAAATATATATAATTTTCTTCGGTAGCTCGTTTCACACCTGTAATTGTAAACAAGGGTTTCCTCGTTATTTAATAATATTTGTTCCACATTGCAAAGTACAGATATAACTGCAACCGTAGTGACTTAAAAAAATATTCTGAGAAATAGTCTTCTACGTCATGTCGAGCTTTGGAATTTAGTGTCCTGTCATAAAGTTTGATTTAAAATTTATGTAAAAAAAATCCGAGATGGATGGGATTTGTCAACCTTCCGAGGCCGCCTATTTGAGCATTTTAGCGCCTTTAAAACTCAAGCGGGCGATAAGGGCGACACTGACACGCGTTCTTAGTGCCCCATCACTCCTACGCGCAAGGTTCTGAACTGGCGTTCAGTGTTTCCGCCGTGCTGCATGCACCTAAAGAACTTTCAGCGGTGACCCTATAATTTTATTAGTGGAAAGTCTGTAGGAAGGTCAAATGCAGGGCCCTTGAGTAGTTTTGTGTGTATCTCACGCGTATATTTTGACATACAGCGCTTTGAAAAAAAACCATTTTTTAGCCATTTTGGAGTACTCTGAAATGGTGTTTCTAATGTACGTGACGTCTTGAAAGTACCCAACAGCCCTCATCTGAAGTGTGTTTTCTTTTCGTAGATTAGCACATTCGTCGCATGTTTGATAATTTCGCAGAAAAAACGCGAATCACTAACATACAGTAACGCAGTTAACAGTTAACTCTTTCATTCCCACATTAATTTACACTTTCAGGTGCTGCAAATAAAGAATATTTTGATACGCGCTGTACTTAAGCTTAGACATATTTGTTCAGTTGTCTCAGCCAATAAGCTGCATGCTTTATGCTCGGTGATAGTGATATGACCAAGGGCAGTGATATTTCGCGAAAAGATTTCGAGACAAGATACAGTCCAAAAAGCACTGTAGGGTCGTCCAGCTTCTTTGATTGGCTAGAAAATGTTCTGGTGCGTGTTAACCGTTTGCGAACGAATCACGAAGGTTCAGTGTTGGAGTTACTTAGTCCCAAGTGGCTCGGTCAAAGACGGACACGGCACCAGCAGCCAATGGAGGTATAACAACAGCTGAAGTGTGTGTATATAGTATTGAAGTCTACCGTGTGCTCCGATTTTTTCATGCGAAAAGTCACTGGCCCTAGATATGACCCAGTCTTAACGTAGAGCAGTAGCACAGTTTACGAATCAGTTACACTCAGGGAAGATCATTGGCCACCGGGACTCTCAGTGTACAGTACCGGCGGAATATAACTTTCATGTGCAACATGTTGACGTTTGTCTACAATGAAAGGGCCAAGCGCCAGGTATGCGGGAGCCTCAAGCTGCCTGCGACTTATTCCAGTTGTTTCGGACGAGGCGAGACGAGATGTGTGTCCCAATAGACGAGCTGTAGTGGATAAGGATGTCTTTGCCGGTTGATGGCTTTGTGGCGGCGGCA
>NQII01001130.1:147314-166452 GCA_002778355.1 Clitarchus hookeri | reverse complement strand
GGGGGGGGGGGGGGGGGGGGGTTTCCTCAGAAGGGTTGGGTCTCTTCCGAAAACAAATAAATAATAAATCAATCGAGAAAAGAATATTCACCCAATACTGAAACATCTCTAACGTATGAATCTCTTACAGCAGATGTAAGGCTTCGAATCTAAGCTGTGGTTTTCTACGGTTTCAACCTTCTTCCCTCCCATCACTCCATAACGGAAAGGTCACAACTTCACGAAAGGAGGTTTACACTCGTATATTTGCAGATGTGAGCGGGTCGAACATTCTGTTAAAGATTTTTTCCTCCCAAACGGCTTAACGTTAATCGACCACTGTGTACGTGGGCGTGGAAATATTTCTAAGTATATGAAACAGCGGATGAAAGGAGTCATTCGTTGGCTTAACGAAGAGACGAATAATAATGACCCGATTCGGTGTATATTCCTAGAGTTATCAGACTGGCCAACAACGCATCGTGTGCAAAATGGTAGCTTTAAATACCTGTAAAAAAAACGGTATCTCGGTATGCCTGAAACATGCAAGGAATTGCTGACACCAAATAAATATTTGTACTCAATAAAGTGATTTTGTTTTAAAATTAATACGTACACATTTGTCTGCATTATGGGTTTCTCTCTCTCTCTCTCTCTCTCTCTCTCTCTCTCTCTCTCTCAACTTGGTTGGTTCGTGATTCATATTTCCGTGTTTCAAGTACTTCCGCTGTGGCTACCGATCGTTTCTCTCTCTTTTTTTTTTGTGCTCCGAAACAATCAGATTGCGCAAAGCGGCAGCCATTACGCGCTTCGTTAATTACCTCGTCACAAACAGTGAGCGTCACAAATAAGCTTAATCCTCGGCAGTGGCGTGAACGTCGGAAGCGAGAAATGCTTCGAACCGTTCGGTTCGTAGCGTCAGGCGTAAACAAACGCACGACCGTTCGCGCGCCCGTGTTATGCACCTCAACTCTCTCTCTCTGCTTCGCAGGGGAAAAAAAAATGTCATTGGCCGTGTTCCAGTTGGCAGTTTTAGTGAGTGAGTGAAGAGATTTTCTCTTGAGAGCGGACGAGGGTGGAGCGAGGTAAGTATGGAGCAGCGCCGGAATGAAGGGGCGGGGAAAAGGGGAGATCCCCGAGAAAACACCTGCCGACCAGCGGCATCGTTCGGCACGATTCACGCATGCGAAAATCCGGGAGCGGCCCCGCCGAGAATCGAGCCCGGTTCGCCTAGGTGGGAGGCGGGTAGTCTACCCACTACACCACCGCGGCCCCCGGTGGTTTTAGTTTATTTAATGGTCATGTGACCCGATCTATTATACTAGAATGGTTACTTTCGTAGTTTAGTATTTAATTTTTAGTATGTAGCGATACTTACTAATTTACCAAATCCCAAATCGCCACCATATTTGTTTTGAACGTTAAACGGGAAAGAGAACATTGGAGATGGCTTCATGTTATACACACACGTGCGTGGGCCCATTTCGCGAGTTCACGTAATTGAATAAATTTGTATGTAAGTGAATAACTTCATGCATTAATTAGATTCCAATAAAACGTTAAGAAATTATAATATTTGAATGTAAACGTAACCAAAAATATTCTGTGTACGTGCGGTTTACGCATCAATATTTATTCATTCATCTATGATAATGGTCTCGTGAAAATGCTACGCTGAATAGTGTCCCCTATGCAATCCATAGTTGCAGACTACAACTTTGCCCGACAGATAGCGCCATCGCGGTACACAAGTGACTATCGACAGAGTTCCAATAGAACCATTCTAATAACTAAAATACTAAATCGTCAATTGTAACATTGCCATTGCCTCCGCTGTAATATTGGAATCTTTTTATCTTGTGCTCAGAGATGCCAAAAATTTTATTTAAAGTCTTTTAAATCGATATGCAAAAATCACCCGACTGTAATTTTAGTCTATTTCAAATCAAATGCAGATAAAATGTAAATAAATATTTGTTTTTCCAGCTTGAAATATTATTTATTACTGCTCCTTAAAGTTGCTTACCACAGTATATATAAATACCGCTGTCAGAAATTTAAATAAAAATTTATAGCAAAAAAAAAAATATCCAATTTGAAGTACTTTAATAACGTATTCGCTATACGTACGNTCCTTAAAGTTGCTTACCACAGTATATATAAATACCGCTGTCAGAAATTTAAATAAAAATTTATAGCAAAAAAAAAATATCCAATTTGAAGTACTTTAATAACGTATTCGCTATACGTACGTACAATTGCACAGTACACCCAAGCTGCATAAATGGATACTTGGACCAATTTTTCCAGTGTAGAGGTTCCCAAAACTTAGCTTACGGCGGGCTAAATCGCATCCTTATCCCAGCAACAGACAGCTCACACGAATACTTAAAATATATGCCACATTCAATAAAACATGTAATATGCATTTCAACATACTCCCATGCTCCCTCCAAATGTACATTTTATATTCCGGCGAAATGAACAATCTTGAAGGCACAAAAGTGCGATAATCTGACAGTGAAATGTAAATCTTCAGTCTTCATTCAGATCACCAGATCTGCCACCACATTTCTACAGAAATCTCGAAGGCACAAAAGTGCGATGATAATCTGACAGTGAAATGTAAATCTTCAGTCTTCATTCCGATCACCAGATCTGCCACCATATTTCTACAGAAACCCCCAACTTTCCCGTGATTGGATGATTTTGTCACACGTCATCAGTGTCTCCGCGAATCACGATTAGGTACCCCTTTCCAATTGTAGTCTTGTAACTAGATGACGCATGTACTTATGTATGTAGTCTTCAGAATGATTAAGATACGTATTGTTACAAGACGTATTCGAGTGCGTGAGGGATGGAGGTCTTAATAAAAATTAAATAACAAAATTTAATTAGTTTACTAATAGTGCTACAAATATTGATTCAGACAACTATTATTTACATCATTAAACTACCTACCTCCACTATTACTTTTGTAATTCCCAGTGAGCCCAATATTTAATGTCTATCACAATTTTAGTTAAAGTCATCAATGTCTCTATATTGGTTACAGTCACTTAAGTCGCACTCATTATTTACACGTATTCAATCTGTCTATTGCTATTACTCCAAATGTCTTACACTCACGCACCCAGTTCAATAGTCACGCCCGTATATCTCACTGTTGTTGGTCGCTGTCTTCGCACATCTGGTGCTTAAGGGCGTGCAACCCTCCCAAACCTCTAGTCTAGACTGCCGGCTCGGAGGTCCATCGCGGCTTTAGGCTTAAGGTCTACCTGGAACTTTTTCCCACGTTTAGGCCGAGAAGCGCGGGAGCGATAAGGGCGACACTGCCGCATCAAGTACACCATCGCCGCTAAGCGCATGGCTTTGAACTGGCGTGCAGTGTTCTCGTCGTGCTGCGTGTACCTATGGGACTTTCAGCGGTGACCATATTATTTTATTAGTGGGAAGTCTTTAGGAAGGTTCAGTGCAGGCCCCTATAGTAGTTTTGTATGTATCTGATGCGTGCATTTTGAGCTACAGCGCCTTGGAAAGGCCGTTTTTAGCGGTTTTGGAGTGCTCTGAATTGATGTTTCTAACGTACGTGATATTTTGAAAGTACTATACAGCTCTCGTCTGAAGCGTGTGTTCTTTTCGTAGATCAGCACGTTGGACGCACGCTTAATAGTTTCGTTGAAAAACGTGTATTTCGAACACTGCAACGCAGTTCAAGCGCCAGGTAGACGGGCGCCTTAAATAGTCTCGCTGGCCTGATCTAGAAGGTTCATCGCACTCGGAGTCTCGCTGAGAGACGCTAGGGCGATGATTAGAACGTTCTTACAACGATAACCCCAGAAATTCGATCCGCCCAAGTATGGGGACGCACGAGTTCATGTAGGCTTATGGTGGCACACGCGGCGGCTCGCATTTGTAAATCTCCGCGCACCGCACGGGTCACGATTCGTAAGGGAAGGGATGCGAGCCAGCAAGTTTGTAACAGTACATTACGTACATTAACATTAAAATGCACAAACTAATCTTCAGGTGTGCCAACATTTTTTTCACCCTGTGCAGTTTTCTTTATTTTTTAACTAACCTAGCGAAAGAAGTGCACGGTTGTTGTGCATACACGAATGTTTTAGAAACGGAACATCGCACGCGTTTTATAGAAAGTGTTCGTGCAGGTAACGGAGCACTGCCGGAAGTGTGTGCGGTTATGGACATGGGGACTCTTATCAAAGGTTGAATATCAGAATTTAAATTTGAAAACTGGAAAATATGTTTCTGCAATGTTTAGCACGTTAAGTGTTTCCGACGTAATGCTACGTCGCACGAACTTAACTCAGTTTCTATGGATTTTGCCACAACATTTACGTTATCGGTATGCTTTGGATATTACTTCGCCAGCAGTTTTCGTATGGTTCTCCGCAACGTAATATTACTGTTACGCCCTCGCTGCTTCGCATCCCGCGCGAGTGAGTGAAAGTGAAGGACAGCAGTTAAATTATAGCGGCGGCGGCAAGTCAATGGAATGATTTTAATTACAGGCGCGCGCCAAACCAAGAGCCACGTATCTATTACCAAAAAGCGCGACGACACGATAATACTTTTGGGGCGTCGTTGCTGACTTTGGCTGTATCGAGTTTCTGTATTTATCTGAAGAATTTTCTTAGTGGTTTGCTGCCCTAGTTTCTCCAAGCGTGACTCGGGACGCATCGAAATTTCCAGGTCAACGCCAGCAGAGTATGAATTGTGCGACGGGCCTCCGGGTCAGGAGTTGTTGAATGGATGAGTGGCTGAGTTTTGGCGATAGACGACGAGCGGCGAGAGAAGTGACCAGCGGGAGGGAAATCAGCGACTGCGAGTGCGGCTGGCAGGCTGGACTATTGGACTGGATGCGTGAGTGAAAGACATTACAAATGATGACAACAGATAGACTGACTACAACCAAACAGAGAAATAAAGAAGAACGTTAATTAGAGTTGAAATATGCATTAAATATTGCGCTCACTAATAAATAAAAAGAGTAATAGTGGAGATAGATAGATTAATGTTGTAAATAATATATGTGTGAATACATTAAAAATCAAATTTAGTTCTTTTATTTATATTAAGACCTCCATCCCTCACGAACTCAGATACGCCCCTCAGGCATTCTTGTAACGTTACGTTAGCATCACTCTAGGCGTAAATCACCTAAATTAATAGGATATACGGTATATTATTCTACGCAGGAAAGAAAATTTGCTTGGGGCAATTAAAACCCGTTATTATATTGGCAGAGAGCCGGTCAGTAATGAACGTTCTGCAGTTTAAATAAGCGTGACTGATGTGCCAGTATGCCGATTTTGCTGCTGCCAAACAAAAATATATCGTCTAGTTCTGTCAATTTAAGCCGTATCGATTTTGTAACGTTAATTATATTCCCATATCCCAAATAAAATATTACCCGCTAACACAAAACTTATTCACGTAAAACACACGCCCGTATTCCCGACAGAACCACACCACAGTATTTTTTCTTTGAGAAAAATATGCCTCTCCCACCCCTCCCCGGTCACGTAACTTATATCTGGTTACGATCCTGCTGGCATTGCTATTGATAGACACTGCAGTCCTTTTTTTTTTTTTTTTTTTTTTTTTTCGTTTTCGTTCATTGTAGGTTTTAGCGTCATATATAAAAATCACTATGACATTCATAATTTGCGAGTAAGGGGGTGGCAAGGTGGCAGTCATAAATATAGGCGACTCGCGTCTAGCTTGTTTTAATTGTCAGTATATCTGTGTAGAACATTCAAAGTGTGCAAGAGAAGAATTGTAAGTAAACTGTGGTGCACGTAAACTCTGTTCACGGTAAGCTGAGCACTTTCGAAAGTCCTGGTTAAGATTTGCTCGTATCCACATTGTGTATTCTTCCGCCGTATGTAAAATCACCATTGCCATGGGCCTGATCATTTTATTCATGCGCCGGCCAAGTGAAACACTGAAACGATTGGAAAAGTATATATATCTCACAAATTTGCTCATTCTTAAACTTATCTGCATTAAAAAAAACAGAGAGCAAAATAAATCATTTTAGTTTTCACAAACGTTTACCTCACTTTTAATTCAATGTTAGAAATGGGACTACTTTTTCTCCGTCGTTACCAAATTTACTGGTCGCAAACCAGTGAGTGTGCACGTTAAATAAAATGTGTATATGCAGGTGGGGACAATTATATTTTTCAAAGGTTGGTTAAAAAAGTGCTCACTTAAACAGTGAACATACTAAAGTTTGTACTTACTTAAAATAAAGCTGCGAAAGTAGTAAAATGGTTACAATCTCGACTTACGTTTTTTTCGGCGATGGCTCTTTTGTTCCCTGTTTGAATTTCTGGTTGGCTGTCCTTCACTCATTACCGCGTGTAACGAAAATGGTATCTGCTGGTGTAGACTTTACACGCCCCTGAACCAAAACAGCTCGTGATGCGGCGCGGAGAGCAAACAAGGAGCTGGCCGTGTGTTTGGTCGGCCAGCGAGATAAGGACGGTGTTCTGTTTTTCTCGGCTGGTAGAATTTACCGTTCGGGCACGCCGGCCAGCGACGTCCGATTGTTCGTGACGCGAGTGAGGGAACACACAAACACACACACACTGAGATGACGCCTGGGAAGACAGCAACATGGGCGTATGTAGGGACTGGACTGTTGTTAGAGACTGTTGGTAGGTAGGGACTGGACGGTTGGTAGGGACTGTTGGTAACTGTTGGTACTTCTTGGTAGGGACTGGACTGTTGGTAAGGACTGAACTGTTGGTAGGGACTGTTGGTAACTGTTGGTAGGGACTGGACTGTTGGTAGGGACTGGACTGTTGGTAGGGACTGGACTGTTGGTAGGGACTGGACTGTTGGTAGGAACTGGACTGTTGTTAGGGACTGTTGGTAACTGTTGGTAGGGACTGGACTTTTGGTAGGAACTGGACTGTTGGTAACTCTTGGTAGGAACTGGAATGTTGTTAGGGACTGGACTGTTGGTAGGAACTGGAATGTTGTTAGGGACTGTTGGTAACTGTTGGTAGGGACTGGACTGTTGGTAGGAACTGGACTGTTGGTAACTGTTGGTAGGGACTGGACTGTTGGTAGGAACTGGACTGTTGGTAGGAACTGGAATGTTGTTAGGGACTGTTGGTAGGGACTGGACTGTTGGTAGGGACTGGACTGTTGGTAGGAACTGGAATGTTGTTAGGGACTGTTGGTAACTGTTGGTAGGGACTGGACTGTTGGTAGGAACTGGACTGTTGGTAACTGTTGGTAGGGACTGGACTGTTGGTAGGAACTGGACTGTTGGTAGGAACTGGAATGTTGTTAGGGACTGTTGGTAGGGACTGGACTGTTGGTAGGGACTGGACTGTTGGTAGGGACTGGACTGTTGGTAGGGACTGGACTGTTGGTAGGGACTGGGAAATTCAGCGAATAAATTTTAGGACAAGCTAGACTTAAACACACGAACATGTGACTTTCTTCTTTTTCAATTGAATCGCAGTTAGTAAGACACCGTTGGACGGGCTTGAGCCAATAATTGGCCTGCACGAAAACAAGGACCGAATCCCGAGCCACCTGGTCTGGGACAAACCGGAGCATCAGCCAATGAACAAGTAGCTGAGGGTCGAGTTTACACATGATTGCGTTGACTCTAGCTTGTTGCCGGATGAATCCGCGAAATTTCATGACCTCTAAGCTATTGACAGAGACGTGTAAAATTCGCGTGATCTTTCGGCGAGAGAGTAGACTCCACTGCCTCATGAACAAGTGAGCACAGTCCGTGGTTTTATTGGCCGCTGCTCTTCAATCAACATCGCTTTCCTGCTAGGCCTTCAAGGCCACTCCGCCGCTGATCTTACTGGCTCAAGAGATCTCCGAGGCGTGACGATATATTTCTGGCCAATGGCTGAAGTCGGTCAAACGCGCAACAAAGCCCTCCGCACACGGAACTACTTTCCTTAACGACATCGCGTGCCGCGGAGTCTTGCTCGCTGCAGGACGTGCCCATGCACTCGGGATATCGATGCCTACGTGCAGTTCTGCTGGCCGGTCTACTGTATCTCGGTAGTTGGAATGGCGCTGCTTTCTCTACGTGCTTCTTTGCTGGTTTCCGACCACCCAGCTTAATAACAGCAAGGAAACGTGCCACGTGACTTTATTTACAAGGTAACATGATTGTTTTGGCAGTGTTAATAGATGCATATATAAGAAACAGGTTTTTACACAGTTTAGATGTATCTGTGTACTTGCCCGAATTCTTCCGAAAAGTATTGCCAGTTTTCGTTTCTTCAGGCTAACCATTCTCTTGCACACAGTCGTTTGTTTCGCCTACAATTTTTATTTTCGCGATCCAAAACTGAAAGAAGTGTAATCACAGCAATCTTTCTTCGCCGTACAGAGTTCCATTCATTGTGTGTTATTTTCGCCAGCTGCCAGAACTTGTTACGGCTGCCGGCCGGCGTTACCAGTGAACAGAGTCTCTGGCGAGGAAGCCCATGCCGCGTGCGGAGACACCAGTGACGGACCCCGCCAGTAACCAAGTCACACAGCTCTTTGCCCGGCTCTCTAATAATATCTTGTCGAAACTCGCGGGAAAAATCGTCCAGTGTGCGCCGGGCTCAACTTCTAGTTCCTTCTGTCCTTAAATAACAACGCGAATGTTGCAGGTCTCTAGCTATTGGCAACGCAGTGGTCAAGTGTTGGGACTATGACTGCGCAGCTGGCATCTGTTCTCTACCCATTCTCTAAGTTCTACGGGGAGGGGGAGTAATGTCTAGTGGGGTCTGGTTACTTCTGAAAAGGTTTGTCGATTTTTGGGGGGAAAATCAAAAATGCACCGCAAGTAATTTGTAATTTTCTTTCTCATAAATGAACATAACTAATAATAAGAACGAATTATCTCATGTACCTCAAACAGTTTTTAAAAAGAATTTTTTTTCTNTTCTCTAAGTTCTACGGGGAGGGGGAGTAATGTCTAGTGGGGTCTGGTTACTTCTGAAAAGGTTTGTCGATTTTTGGAGGGAAAATCAAAAATGCACCGCAAGTAATTTGTAATTTTCTTTCTCATAAATGGACATAACTAATAATAAGAACGAATTATCTCATGTACCTCAAACAGTTTTAAAAAATAATTTTTTTTTCTTTCTTTTTTTTTCACTATTTGAAATTTATTGTTTTACTCGGAGGACATCTGCATCTCCTATAAGTAGGGCCAGTGACTTTTCGCGTAAAAATCGGAGCACACAGTAGACTTCAACACTATATACACACCTCAGCTGTTGTTATACCTCCATTGGCTGCTGGTGCCGTGTCCGTCTTTGAACAAGCCACTCACGACTAAGTAACTCCGACACTGAACCTTCGTGATTCGTGCGCAAACGGTTAACACGGGCCAGAACATTTTTTTAGCCAATCAAAGACGCTAAACGACCCTGCAGTCCTTTGGTCTGTGTCTTGTCTCGAAATCTTTTCGCGGAAAATCACTGCCCCTACCTATAAGAATAAATCCATTATTAATTTTTNATGGGCCAGAACATTTTTTTAGCCAATCAAAGACGCTAAACGACCCTGCAGTGCTTTGGTCTGTGTCTTGTCTCGAAATCTTTTCGCGGAAAATCACTGCCCCTACCTATAAGAATAAATCCATTATTAATTTTAAAAAAAAAACCGTGTGATTTTCGCCTGCTCTGCTTGTGGAATACTTGTAAATACGGGGAAATGGTGCACGCATCTGTTGGAGAACAGTTAACTATTATTTATGAAAATATTGAGCAAATTAAAGCAAGGTATTTTATATTTTGGCGGTACAGTTTTCCGTGCTCGGACCGTGTTCGCTGTTCTGCGATGTCATCGTGCGGAAATGAGGAACCGTTCAACGTGTCAGCTCTCGAAGGACTGTATTCTGTATAAGACGTAGACTAAATATGAGGTAGACCGCTTATTCGTCTTCTGCGCATGTTACCCAACACTGACCTACTCCAAAGGAACACAACTGTCAAAGTCACTTGGTCAACAGTGATGAACGTTTTAGAACAAAAACAGGAAGTACAATTTGTTAAAGGAAGTATCAAAACATCTGAAAGCACTTGCTTACTAACAGTATTCTAACCTCAAATTAAATCCACGCCGTTTTCGCTAGTCGTATTGGCAGGAAAGTAGTTCAACGTTGGGACACGGAGACTTGTTGTGCGCAGCCAGCGAGATCGCTCTACCTCATTAGTCTGTGGCGTAAGAGCGAAAATAGCTTGCTAGTCGTATAGGGCTTCCCTTCTCCTGCTAATCGGATTGGAATCGCATCGCCGTTAACAACCTAGAACACTACAGTACGCAGTTTTCGCTCTCGCTAGCTTGTCCAAGGCAGACCGACTTTACACTTTCAATTCGAATCGGTGGAAAATCACTGATTCGCAGTGAAATTCAACTGCTCGAATCAGTGAAAATGGCTCCACTTGGGAATCAGTGAAGAACCACTGGTTGCTTCTGTTGAAACAATTTCACTAATTGAATAAGTGACAGGAAACAATTTCACTGGTTGATTAAGCGACGGCCAACTGCTTGCGGTGAATTAAACATTTTTATTCATTGAATTTAGCCGAATAATTACGAAAAATAAACATCTTTCCGATAGCTAGGCTACTAGTTAAAAAAAAATTAAAAATACTGTTATGGGTGGTTAGGATTGAACCCACGCCGTCCCCAACCCGCTTTAGAAACGTCGCCTTATCGACTGAGCTACCAAGCCAACTCAGGCAACAAAGGGAGAAAAATATTATAGTTATCGAAAGTATCTAGGTTTAAACTGTATGCCCTTTATTTTTTTAATTGGTAACGTTTGGATTGTTAGAACAAATAGTACGTGTGAGTACACTCACTTCACCAACATTTAATGCAATCTAAATCTTCAAACCGAGCGCTATGATGAACATGTAAAATCGAAATGAAAGACTGAATGTTCATTTTACCTCGTAAAATGGTATCATGAAAGATGAAACTCGCGTTTTAGTAAGTATGCGTGATTATTTCATTTGAAACACGTTGTTTAACCGATCCGTAAGTAAAAAAAAATGATTCACTGAAAAACGGTGAATAAAATGGTTGATGAACCAGTGGAAAATGTCAGTGAATCAATAAGTGAAAGAAAATGGGCATTTTTTTTATCACTAATTCACCAGTTTNAAACGGTGAATAAAATGGTTGATGAACCAGTGGAAAATGTCAGTGAATCAATAAGTGAAAGAAAATGGGCATTTTTTATCACTAATTCACCAGTTAAATTCACTGAAGTGGTTGTTGAATCAGTCGGGTACTGTCCAGTGAAGTTCTCACTGATTCAGATTTAGTGTGTAGGCCAGATTTACAGCTTAGTCCCGGCTTGTGAGGGGCGTGCTTGTATGAGGCAAAAAATCGAAGCTGTACGGGTGACGCCGGGCGGGGCATGTAAAGCGATATCGCCTTTACGCGCAGAGTTGTGTACCTGCGTGCAGTGTTCCCGTCGTGTCGCTGGAACTATGGTACTCCAAGCGGCGACCCTATCATTTGATTGGACGCCTCACTAGCATAATCCAATGCGCTCCTATATCGTAGTTTCGCGTTAATCCGCTTCGCATGTTTTTTAAGAAACAGCAGTATGTTTTCAAAGTGCCTGATGTCTTGAAAGTACCACGCACGACTAGTCTGAAGCATGTTATATTTTTTGTAGATAAGCATTTTGGGTGCACGTTTACTGATTTCCTTAGAAAAAAAAATCGATAAACACAGTGCAACGCAGTTCCCCAAGCACCAGGCAGGCGGCCGCCTTAAGGCCCCTGCCTACCGGCTGGCAGCTGCAAAATTTGAATAAGAAATCCCATGTTAAGGAAATTTTGCCTCATTGCGTTAACATTAAATATAGGCGTTTCAAACAAAATGTATTCTTCACGAATCTTTCAGGAGAAGATCCCCACGAGCGTATATTTTCAATATAGATAAGTCAGTATGTACTTTTTTTGTAAAACGTGGATTATTTCTGATTGAACAGTAAAGGAGGTAAAGTTTTTAATGAAAGGTCCTAGTGTTCAACATTTTTAGAAAATAAATTGATATAAAAAATTGCTTTAAAAAATGCCATTTTCCGACCGTTTTGAAATGGTTTTAAAAGATAAGCATTGTCCCACACATCTCCATTCCGTCCTAATAGGACAAACCTTCCGTTATTAACGATAAACTTTGTCGCTTCGTCCTACATCGTCACCGCGGACAATCTCGAGTAATCATCCGAGAACGAGCGTACTGCACACACTTGTTGAGGTGCACAGATATGCTGTAAGCTGATGACTGGAAGAGACTTACCGCTTGGTATCGTAAACTGGAGTGCTGAACTGATATTACTCTTCCCTTTTTACTCCCACGTATGGCGTGAGCGCGCGCACACACAAACGCAGATGTTATACGGCAGCTCAGTTAGGCCTGCTGTGATGCGCGCTCTTAAGGCGCCCGTCTACCTGGCGCTTGAACTGCGCTGCAGAGTGTTCGAAATACACGTTTTTCAACGAAACNAGCGGCGATGGCGTACTTGATGCGCGTGGCAGTGTCGCCCTTATCGCTCCCGCGCTTCTCGGCCTAAACGTGGGAAAAAGTTTCAGGTAGACGGCGGCCTTAAATTTCGCAGCTGCCAGCAGGTAGACAGCGAGTGACCTGTACTGTGAACAGTCTTTGGCAGCCAGCGAGCGACCGAGTACGCTTCCACCGAAGAAATCGCCACACCACTTGACTTCTGTGTGCTGACCTGCTCTGTGGCAGCGGAGGGAAGTTCCTGGGAAAGGCACCGGCCAGGGATGCTAAGAGACGCAGCATCGCAGCCGACCGGATGTTTTCTCCGTACATGGTTGGCGGAAATGCGTGGACAATGGAGCCTCTCCTCCCAAATACACGCGTGCATCTCCACCACGCACTTGGCTGTCACGGGGCGACTCCTATTGTCCATTACATACAAATATATGTATTTTTTATACCTGGCGAGTGCTATAGAGCGTGCCACTCCTAGATTGCAGGAAGTACAGTGTGAATGGTGCGCACTGTTGCCAGATTATTCCAGCTTTGCGACTTACTGGCGGGCTGAGTAACAAATGGGTGGCGAAGGAAATAGCCTGATTAAGATAATTTGATCTGTTTACCTCCCTGACAACTCTTAAGATATTCCAATCCTGCGACGCAAAGCTAAGCGGCTTCTTCGAAACTGAAACCTGTGAGAAATAATATCATTGTGATTACATGGCGCGCAGGCAACATAGATTGTTTTTTTTTTTTGAGGCTACAAAAAGATAACTTATCAGGCAACAGTGCGCGCAGGAACAAGGACAGCGTTAACGACAGAAGTCATGCATTGGAAAGAGATAGTGCATGTCCATTACACAGCACACTGCAATCTAAGAGTGAGACGCTCTATAGCAACANCATGCATTGGAAAGAGATAGTGCATGTCCATTACACAGCACACTGCAATCTAAGAGTGAGACGCTCTATAGCAACACATCTTTGTAGTGTATGTTGTAGCCTGTTCACTGTTAATTTAGGAAGGTCCTTTCCCCGCAAGATAGGGTTCTTGGTTTATCTATCATGTTTATGTTTTTAAAAAAGGAAATTTTGAAAGTATAATTCATTCACGGCTACTTCAAACTTTTCTGAAGCCCTGCTGAAGTTCTTCTTCCAGTATTTTCCTCCGCCTCATGCATACAAAGCTGAGAGCATTACACCAGAGGGTCATCGCACTAAGTAATAAATTGAACATAAACATTACCTTTCAGTAACCCTCGTTAAATTTTCTGTAAACGTTTTCGTTCATTGTATTTTTACACCCCAGAAACACTAAAAATGTCAATTTTATATGCCGTTATGGATAAAATACGCTGTATGCATGTATGTGTGTATGTATATATATATATATATATATATATATTGATTTAAAAAGTGCGCACTTTACCGCGAACAGCTTGTATCACTCGCCGTCGTCGCGACGCACCGCGGCGCGATATACCCTATCCACAGTAAAATTATCACTTTTTGAAAGCTTTCTCATTTGGAATAACAGACAATAATTATAGTTTGTTGTAGCCTTAGACGTTAAGCCCCTGTCACACCGTAAAAGTTTTCCGTCTGACTTTTTCGAATAAGTTTGGTCAAATAAAGTTGGATGGCTATGATGTCATCGAAACGTCATAAACGCCGCCATATTTGTCTGAGGAAGTTGGATGACTTCAGTTTCCATCAAACATTTGAAGATTGGACCGGTTCTAAAATTTTTTTTTGATGTTTGATTGTCTCAGCCAATCAGAATCGAGCACGACAAAATGGATGCCAAGAAACTTTCAAATAACGAACCATTTGCTGGAAACGAAGTAGGTTATGTAGATAATTAATTTGTGTAGAAGCGGTCTGGGCACGAATGCTATTTTAAGTGAATATTGCAGATAATATTACGAACTCAGAGGCATTAAATTACGACATTCCTTACATTTCTTCATGTAGTGGACTGTATGGAAAAACAAAAGCATTATCTCCCTATGAAAATAATTTTTAAATATTAATTCAAATTAGATTCTCCCATTAAAAAAAATTGGCATTGTGACACATTTTCAAACACATTCAATTCATTTGATAAAATTTCTTGGAAGAAAAAATTGGTGGCCGTATTTTGTCTTCAAATTTTATGGTAAAATATAGTTGAAGGGGGAAATTTGACATTGTGATAGGATATTTAAAGGGGATCAGTCCTAACCATCTTGGATTTAGGGAATTTCCGCCGTAACTTTCATCACAGATTTTATATTTTATTTTGGGCGTCAACAAGACAAAGGGGAATGCTTTGCACATGTTCTACATAACGTATTGCTAGACTATTGTTGCCAGGATAATTTCTGTAACTGCCCACAAGAAAAAAATTTATTATTTCTTGCCGGCAGTCACTAGTCGAAAATTAATAAACGCGGTAGAGTTGTAATAGTTTCATAAACCTTCGTAAACTATTATTTATGCAATGTCGTGCGAAAAATTTCGTCAAACATTCTGACATGAAAAGTATGGCAAAAATAGTAAAAATCCAAGATAGCTGGGCATAATCGCCGTTGATTTTCGAGTCCGATGAAATATATATACACTGTGTATATCACTTACATGGCAATATTGATTTAAAAAAAGAGACGGATGGATAAAAAATGACTGATGGTTTATCGCGGGAAAATTTGACCGTTTGCTAGGATTCAACGTACTGTACAATGTCCGACAGATTTCTTTCCTTATTGGCCGTCATGCATGTATGAAGCTACTACCCCCATTTCACTGGTCCAATAACGGTTCTTATACTATAGGCCAGAACGTCCGTGATTGTTCTGCAAACAACTTAGCCAAGTCGAAACCTTGTTCATCCAATCATGAAATAATAGAGTATTGTAGAATATATGTTGGAGTAGAGGGATTGTGGGGACTTTGACACATCGGGACCTGGGACCGGAGCGTCGGAGCTGTTCGTGCTCTGTCATTCCGGTCGGCCGGCGGCCATCTTGGACCCATTTGACCCTGACCCTGACATTGGCCCTAGTGAACTTTAACCTTGAGAACCCAGAAAATCCAAACATTCAATAAAATTAGTAAACATTTTTACTTAAATTAATTAAAAAAAATTTAAATAAAAAAAAATTATTTCCGAAACAAANACCCTCCACCCATACTCATTCCACCATCTTGGTAGGTGCAGTCCGCAATCTTGGTAGGCGTCAAAGCCACCATCTGCCATCGTGGTAGGTGGAGCCATCCGCCATTTTGACTGATTTCCGGTGGGGCTCAGGGTGCGTCTTGTAAAGAGTTTTTACGGGGAAAAAATTTGTTCGCCCTCACGATTGAAGTAGGTGTCCGATTGGTCGGAACGAAGGTTTCCGAAAACACCCGAGTAATTAGCCAATGGAAAACATTAGCGGAGCAATTAAATATATTGGAAAGGGGTGGGGCAATTAGACAATGAGAATCAGGAGTGGGGTAATTGGTCAAATTGAATATATTGGAAAGGGGGAGTGGAGGGGGTCAGTCGTCTGCTGGTCGCGGTGCTGGGGACAGCACCAGCAATGTAAAACTAATGACAAACGAAAAAAACTAAGATGGCGGTCGAACGAAGGTGAGAGTCAAACTCCAGTAATGTAGAACAAATGACAAACGAAAAACCAAGATAACGGACTGTGGCTGTGACTCCTACCAAGATGGTGGCACCTACCAAGATGGTGGAATGAGTATATTAGGAGGAGATGTAGGGGACCTCCTAAAATTAAAATTTTTTAAAATTATTTTTTGATTAATTTTTAAATATCTTTTAAATATTATTTTAATTTAATTTTTTATAAATTGTTTACATTNTTTCTCATTTGGAATAACAGACAATAATTATAGTTTGTTGTAGCCTTAGACGTTAAGCCCCTGTCACACCGTAAAATTTTTCCGTCTGACTTTTTCGAATAAGTTTGGTCAAATAAAGTTGGATGGCTATGATGTCATCGAAACGTCATAAACGCCGCCATATTTGTCTGAGGAAGTTGGATGACTTCAGTTTCCATCAAACATTTGAAGATTGGACCGGTTCTAAAATTTTTTTTTTGATGTTTGATTGTCTCAGCCAATCAGAATCGAGCACGACAAAATGGATGCCAAGAAACTTTCAAATAACGAACCATTTGCTGGAAACGAAGTAGGTTATGTAGATAATTAATTTATGTAGAAGCTGTCTGGGCACGAATGCTATTCTAAGTGAATATTGCAGATAATATTACGAACTCAGAGGCATTAAATTATAACATTCCTTACATTTCTTCATGTAATGGACTGTATGGAAAAACAAGAGCAATATCTCCATATGAAAATAATTTTTAAATATTAATTCAAATTAGATTCTCCCAGTAAAAAAAGGTGACACTGTGACACATTTTCAAACACATTCAATTCATTTGATCAAATTTCTTGGAAGGAAAAATTGATGGCCGTATTTTGTCTTCAAATTTTATTGTAAAATATTGTTGAAGGGGGAAATTTGACAGTGTGACAGGATATTTAATGGGGATCAGTCCTAGCCATCTTGGATTTAGGGAATTTTCGCCGTAACTTTCATCACAGATTTTATATTTTATTTTGGGCGTCAACAAGACAATGGGGAATGCTTTACACATGTTCTACATGACGTATTGCTATTGTTGCCACGATAATTTTTGTAACTGCCCACAAGAAAAAAATTATTATTTCTTGCCGGCAGTCACTAGTCGAAAATTAATAAACGCGGTAGAGTTGTAATAGTTTCATAAACCTTCGTAAACTATTATTTATGCAATGTCGTGCGAAAAATTTCGTCAAACATTCTGACATGAAAAGTATGGTAAAAATAGTAAAAATCCAAGATAGCTGGGCATAATCGCCGTTAATTTTCGAGTCCGATGAAATATGTACACCGTGTTTATCACTTACATGGCAATATTTATTTTAAAAAAAGAGGCGGATGGTTAAAAAAAAATGACTGATGGTAGAGATGATGGTTTATCGCGGGAAAATTTGACTGTTTTCTAGGATTCAACGTACTGTACACATGTCCGACAGATTTCTTTCCTTATTGGCTGTCATACAGGTATGAAGCTACTACCCCATTTCACTGGGCCAATAACGGTTCTTATACTATAAGCCAGAACGTCCGTGATTGTTCTGCAAACAACTTAGCCAAGTCGAAACCTTGTTCATCCAATCATGAAATAATAGAGTATTGCAGAATATATGTTGCAGTAGAGGGATTGTGGGGACTTTGGCACATCGGGACCTGGGACCGGAGCGTCGGAGCTGTTCGTGCTCTGTCATTCCGGTTGGCCGGTGGCCATCTTGGACCCATTTGACCCTTACATTAGCCCTGGTAACCTTTGACCTTGAAAACCCACAAAATACAAAACATTCAATAAAATTAGTAAATTTTTTTAAATTAAAATACATTAAAAATTATTTTTAAATGTTTTAAAATAATAAAAAAAATTATTTTAAAAACTAATAAAAAAACTAAAATTTCCGGAGGTCCCCCACACACACCCTCCACCCATACTCATTCCACCATCTTGGTAGGTGCAGTCCGCAATCTCGGTCGGCATCAAAGCCACCATCTACCATAGTGGTAGGTGGAGCCATCCGCCATTTTGACTGATTTCCGGTGCGGCTCAGGGTGCGTCTTGTAAAGAGTTTTTGCGGGGAAAAAATTCGTTCGCCCTCGCGATTAAAGTAGGTGTCCGATTGGTCGGAACGAAGATTTCCGAAAACACCCGAGTAATTAGCCAATGGAAAACATTAGCGGAGAAATTCAATATATTGGAAGGGGGTGGGCAATTAGCCAATGAGAATCAGGAGTGGGGCAATTGGTCAAATTGAATATAATGGAAAGGGGGAGTGGAAGGGGTCAGTCGTCTGCTGGTCGCGGTGCTGGGGACAGCACCAGCAATGTAAAACTAATGACAAACGAAAAAACTAAGGTGGCGGTCGAACGAAGGTGAGAGTCAAACTCCAGTCATGTAGAACAAATGACAAACGATAAACCAAGATAACGGACTGTGGCTGTGACTCCTACCAAGATGGTGGCACCTACCAAGAGGGTGGAATGAGTATATTAGGAGGGGATGTGGGGGACCTCCGGGAATTAAATTTTTTTAAATAATTTTTTTATAAATTGTTTGGACTTTTTTTGATTTTAAAGTTGAAGGCCACCGGGGCCAAGGTCAGGGTTAATGTCGCATGTATCCAAGATGACCGCCGGCCGATCGGAATGACAGCACAGACAGTTCCGACGCTCCGGTCCCAAGCCCCGATGTGCCAAAGTCCCCATAATCCCTCTACTTGTTGGCTCAAAAATTTCTCCACATTTTCCATTATCTCTGCTAATAGGAAATAAGTAACAAGAAGGGTCTCAAAAGAGTTCCACTTTACCGTGAACAGCCTACACGATGCCGTGAGGAATTCCCTTCGATATGTCAAAAAGGGGGGAGGGGGGGTCAGGGTCGCAGATTGTGGTGTTGTAACGCGTGGTGGGGGCAGATAAGGACGTGCCGGCGTGACGTCGAGGAAGTCACGAGTGCCGTCGTCCGTTGCCGGGTCAGTGTTCGGCCCGCGACATGGAGGG
>NQII01001130.1:46580-147289 GCA_002778355.1 Clitarchus hookeri | reverse complement strand
GCACGGCGGGCAGGGTCGTGTTCGCGTCGCGCAGCGCGGTGCAGGCCCGCTGCCGCGTCGTGTCCTAGCCGTTCACGGCTGACGCGCTCTGTTGGAAGGACGACGCACGCCACGCAGCCATGAGGATTACACTGCCGTAAGTTACCACGCCTCGGAACAACATTTCGCTTTTGTGATGCGGCGATTGGAAGGATCTCTATCCCTTATAATGGCCGGGCGTTCAGCTGACTTAAGGCCCTTACACAAGCGAAAACTTTAGCATTTGGCTTTCCGACATGGTTTTTCCTACGGAGTTTTTGACACAATGGAACGAGTGAGTGAAGAGATTTTGGGCGGCTCCAAACATCGAGGTCTTGAGAGCCGATGAGGGTGAAGCGCGGTGAGAATGGAGCAGCGCCGGAATGAAAGGGCGGGGGAAACGGGAGATCCCCCGAGAAAATCCGCCGGCCAGCGGCATCGCCCGGCACGATTCCCGCATGCGAAAATCCGGGAGCGACCCCGCCGGGAAGCGAATCCGGTTCACCTAGATGGGAAGCGAGTAGTCTAACCTCTACACCACCGCGGCCCCCGTCGAAAGATGAAGTCGAGCGCTCTTAACTTTACAATTCCGAAAAGTTGTAACTTAAAGTCAAAGTCAATCAGCCATTTTGCCGATAATCTGTCAGAGGGTATGTGGAATGAATATATGTTTACAATAATGTTAATTCTACTCAGGTTATCAACAAAACGAGTTTTCTTTTGATAGAGTTTGTCATGGGGAAAATTCCCACCGCCAGGTGCGCAGTGTTCCAAGAGATCACTTTCAGTTAAAATTTTAAACTTCGTGAAACTAAAAGAGGAAGATTTTATTTAGCTGCGTAGTTATTTTAAATTTGATTAATGATTATTGTAATTATTTTGTTTGTTTTTAACGTAGAAAATAGAGAAAATGTGGTTGGTACACATGCGACACTAGCGCTTACCTAGTGGCGAAAAATTTTAGTTGTCAAATTAAAAGTATTGAGCTTCCCAACCTGAGTAGAACAAACCTTACCATAACACGATTTTCTTCTTGATCTATTGATCCAAACTCGTCTAACTCTTCTCCTGAAATTACGTTAAATCGCGCAATATACACAATTACTATCGGAAATATGTTCATTTCTAGTAATGATTTGGTTAAATTCTATAAAACAATATTTAATTCACTGCACGCAGTCTGCTGTCACTTATCCAATCAGTGAAATTGTTTCACCGAAACCATCAGTGGTGCCATTTTCACTGATTCGAGTAGTTTCACTGCGAATCTTTGGTTTTCCACTGATTCGAATTAAGAGCGTGAGTGCCCACGAATTAGGTGCGTTGTCCCTTTGGCGTGATTGACTAAACTTCGTTATTCTTTGTTTGCACGAGGCGGAGTAATAGCCTGAAAGTAGAACTTTAACAGGGCTTCAGACAAGATTGAAGTAACAGTGAATGGGGTATTCTTATGTTCGCTGTTATTTAGTTTATCATATTAATTTGCATAAGAATAATCATTCTCGAATTTATTTAAGGGGGCCGCGGTGGTGTAGCAGTCAGACTACTCTCCTCCAACAAAGGTGAATCGGACTCTTATTCTCAGATTTTCGCACTGGGAAGAATGGCGGACGCTGCAGTTTGCCGGCGGGGTTATCTCGGGGCGCTCCCGTTTTTCCCGCTCTTTTATTTCGCCGCTGCTCTATGTATGTTTATTTCACTTCATTTCTCCCTCGCCGGCGCCCAGCACCTCGTTGTTAAGGGTGTTTGTGTCAGTAGACACCCTGCATTGTTCTAACTCGCTGCGCCAACACTGTGTGTCTACGTTCTGTGTGTCTACGTTATACATAGGGGCAGTGACATTTCGCGAAAATATTTCGAGACAAGATACAGTCCGAAGCACTGCAGGGTCGTCCAGCTTCTTTTATTGGCTAAAAAATGTTCTGGCCCGTGTTAACAGTTTGCGCACGAATCACGAAGGTTCAGTGTCGGAGTTACTAAGTCCTGAGTGGCTTGGTCAAAGACGGACACGGCACCAGCAGCCAATGGAGGTATAACAACAGCTGAGGTGTGTATATAGTATTGAAGTCTACTGTGTGCTCCGATTTTTACGCGAAAAGTCACTGGCCCTAGTTATACAGAATGTTTTCATTTACGCGGGAAGTAACAAGAGTTAGGACAGTACTAGATACAGAATGTCAGGTAATTCGCGGATACGGACTTCACCACGCGAAGCTGTGATCAAAACTAAGTATAAAATATTCTTTGGTATAAAAAGAGCAAGGCCCTTAGTTTAAGAGAAAAAATACATTTAAGTAGATAAAATGACATTATTTCATGTTGAGCACGGCATACAGCATTAGCGTACAAAACGTCGAAACTCCATATCAGGTGTTCTAAGTTAGCTCTGCCCATAGCAATGCACTTTCCCGCATGTTGGATGCATGCAGCATGCACGGAGCTTGGACGCCGGATGCACCCACGGCCATTGCCATGTCCCAGTACTCGCTGCACGTGAACTCCATAGCCTCTTTGACACTACTGAGCTCTGCTCCTTCCCTTGCCGTATGCATTACGACTGACATATTANGTAATTCGCGGATACGGACTTCACCACGCGAAGCTGTGATCAAAACTAAGTATAAAATATTCTTTGGTATAAAAAGCGCAAGGCCCTTAGTTTAAGAGAAAAAAGACATTTAAGTAGATAAAATGACATTATTTCATGTTGAGCACGGCATACAGCATTAGCGTACAAAATGTCGAAACTCCATAACAGGTGTTCTAAGTTAGCTCTGCCCATAGCAATGCACTTTCCCGCATGTTGGATGCATGCAGCATGCACGGAGCTTGGACGCCGGATGCACCCACGGCCATGTGCCATGTCCCAGTACTCGCTGCATGTGAACTCCATAGCCTCTTTGACACTACTGAGCTCTGCTCCTTCCCTTGCCGTATGCATTACGACTGACATATTAGTTGCAGAATTGCCACATCACCCCACCTTTATCTAATTGGAATACCACATGTTTGCTACAATTGTTTCTGGACCCTTTCATGTCGTTCTTCTGGTAAACGGAGGGTCTTTACCGAAGAGTATTTCCTACTTAGTTTTGATCACAGATTCGTGTTGGTGCAGTCCTTTATCCGCGAATTACCTGACATCCATAATACAAAAATCATAATAAACATTCGCCCGACCGTCGATCATTTGAGAGACACTTGCTTTTTTGTGTCAGCAGTTGGTGGTTGGTACACCCCTGTTTGCGTACATATTGTGTTTGTGTACATATTATGGTTTGTACTGTGGGTTGCTGGTTCCAATTCACTGTTGACATGGACCGCGCCGTTGATTCTTGTGACTAGAAACACTTCGAGTGCCAGACAAACAAAAATGCGGCGTGTGCAAGCTTGATAGGTGTGCATCTTGGGCATTTCTCGTGGAGTGGCACATCACTGCTTGTGCACAATAAGGATGCAGTTCCACGAACAGTGATACATTCATTAGGGATGCGTATTTTCTGCTTGTGTGATGTGCTTTGGCACTGCTCTCAGAATAGCCAACGTAATATTAACTTTTGTTCGTTCGTGCATCAGCTGATACAGGATTTTGTAAATGGCACGTTAGTTGTTTTGAATATATTAAGTTGCCACTCACTGACTGTCAGAATGTGGCCTTCTTATATGAAATGAACTATAGTCCTGTAATGACAGAACGATCCACCATACACTGTAATATTTTTTGGCATTTTTATGAGAAAAATTATTTGGAAGTTATTTGCCAAGATAACACTACAAGTGAATTAGAACGAATTTTAACACTTGTGTAAATCTAAAGTTAAATTTTAACAAGAAAATAGTGTACTGTAAACTTCAAATTTATTATAGACATAAACAATATTGTGGGTATGTTTCATAAAACTGGTTTTTAGTGTGTTGTAAAGATACAGTATTTTACTTGTAGTGATATACAAGAAACATATTTGGGGCTACAAATTTTCAAAAGAATTCTGTTTAAAACGTACACAATTTCTTTTTTTACTTACGCGAAGGACCTTCTCGTTCCGCGTAATGATTTGGTGACATACTCGATGACACAATGATGTAGGCCTACGTTAGTCCCACATATTCTCATCGGACCTTCGCTCATGAGACCTGCCAATAACGTACATTCAGCACTCGGGTGGCGAGCTGAACAGGAGAATGGGGCTCCGGTTGTGGCAGCAGCCTATCGTGACATTCGTCGAATCTTCAGCTCAGCGTATAGAGTGAAGATGTGGCAGACAAATGTTCCGTCTTCTGTGCATTTACGCATTAATTGGTTTTACGATTTGCTTACAGAAATTTTCANTAATTGGTTTTACGATTTGCTTACAGAAATTTTCAACATCATGCGATCAAACAATGCCGTTTATTTGCACTTAGGTTTTTCAACAGATTCGGCTTTCATAAAAAAAAAAAGTAAAGATAGATATTAACCGGCACACTTGATTGGTAAGCACCCGTAAAGTTGGTAACGACGAGAGAAAACGCGGATGAATACATAACGTGCATTCAAGTAGATCTTGAGCAATGCTTTCAAAAATGATCAGTTCATCGTGAACAGCCTACATGCTCTTTTGCATAGGTATTTATTTAGCTAAATATTCAGGCCAGAAGAAGTGTAATTAAATTAAAGAACATAATTACACAAACAGTTGTACTGTGCTAACCGAGAGTTCAAGGCATGTGATTTTTTACATTTGTAATGGGAAAACGGTCGTTCAAAGTTGAGACCATAGAAGGAAATGGTGCAGAGTAAGCTTGCTAACAGCATAGCAGTTACTCTCCGTGTTCCAAAATTGAACTGCTTTCCTGCCAGCAGCACCATGAAAAACAACGTGTGTGAGAATTTAAGTTATAAAACTGTTTTTATAACTACTGCTGTGATCTGTTTGTACTATTACCCTAACTAAGTTGTAATGCAACCAGAATATTGTTACATGTTGCCGCCCTGCATAGCTTCCTTTGCCTCGAGCATGCGACGCAGTGTGTCGAGTGCATCACTGGTAACCCGAGAAGTGCGCGGAGATTTACAAAAGAGGCGGAGGGGCACCGCGCGTGCTGCGATAAGCCTATCGACACTCGTACCACTTCTGTCCTCAAGATGAGTGAATGTCTGGGATTATCGTTGCAAGAATGTTCTGCCTCCCTCAGCGCCACTGGAAGTGCGAGGAACTCTCCGGATCGGGGTAGCTGGTCTATATAAGACAGGTGTGCGAATACAGTGAAGCGTCGTGTGGCGACAGTGACCAGCGAGAGTGAAGTCTGTGAGCATCCCGTACAGTGTGGAGTGAGAGACTGTACAGTGGAGTGAGAGACTGTACAGTGGAGTGAGAAGAAACTGTACAGTTTAGTGAGAAACTGTACAGTGGAGTGAGAGACTGACCAGCGGGACTGTGTAACTGGATGCGTGAGTTACAGACATTCGGGATGATGTCAATAGACAGTTTTGATTTAATAAGTGCAAATAGTAAATGCGAATTCAGTGTCTAGCAAGTATACAGACAGCGATAAAAACTTTAATTGGATAATATATTGGCATTAAATATTGCACTCACTGAGAAGAATAAGTGTTAATCGTAAAGATAGGTAATTTGATGTTGTAAATAACAGACTTGTGTATTTTATAGCATTATAAATAAAAAAATGTTGTTTTATTTTTTTATTAAAACCTTATTCCCTTACGAACCTTGATGCGCCCCTGGCGATTTGTAACAATATATTAAAGTTCGTCAAGTATTTTATTCTTATAAAAGGGTGGGTCTTTTGATTATTTCAAATGTAAACAAACCCGTTCATCACTGTTGAACATACGAATTTTGACAACGTTAGTGAATCGCAGACACAATCACGGCGTTCTACTTGTCGCAGTAACCGAGCAGTTGACACGTACTGGAGAATACAAATGAATGTGAAGTCATTTAACACTTTCAATACTCGGCAAAATTACCTTTCGAAATTTGGGGCCGCGGTGGTGTCGTGGTCAGGCTACTAGCCTCCCACCTAGGCGAACCGGGTTCGATTCCTGGCGAGGTCGCTCCCGGATTTTCGCATGTGGGAATCGTGCCGAACGATGTCGCAGGTCGGCTGGTTTTCTCTGGGATCTCCCGTTTCCCCCGCCCTTGCATTCCGGCGCTGATCCATACTCTCCTTGCTTCGCCCTCATCGGTTCTCAAGACCGTGATGTTAAGAGCCGTGCAAATCTCTGCACTCCACTCCAACTACCGACGTTATCGCTTCCACTAAGCTCGATGCGAAACGTGTATATACAGGATGATTCTAAAATCATGGGACAAACATTGAGGGGTGTTAGAACTCACTAAAACAAACAATTGTTGTATATNTATATGGGCGGGAGTGACGCGTTGAGGCACAAACACAAAAACATAACACATTAACAGAAACATAAAATGTTCATTAGCAGCATACTTAACGAGTGATTCCGTACAGAAAATGTTAAAACAGTTGCTGGAAATGCATCCACCAACAGTCACGCATGCTTGGCGACCTCTACATATGGCGTGATTGGCTGACAATGGTGGCGATAGTTGAGGTCAGTCAAACGGTGCGCCAGTGACCTGCTGCATCAGCATCAGCATCACTCCACCGACGCTACCAAGCTTGCATTACTGTCGGTGGTAGCAATTTTGAGCAATTATTATAAACATTGCTGTAAAAAGGTCATTTAGCGGTGACGTTGCAAATAAACACTGTGTTGCATTTCATGTGTTATGTCTGTGTTTGTACCTCAACGCGTCACTTCCGCCTATATATTCCTATACAATAATTGTTTGTTTTAGTGAGTTCTACCACCCCTCAATGTTTGTCCCATGATTTTAGAACCATTCTGTATATGTGTCTGTGAAAAGCTGAATAGTTATTGGGCGTAGCTTACTGCTTTCCCGATGTCCTTTGTTCACTTATCCAGAGAGCTGTTGAGATGGGCCTATGAATTACTGTTAATGTCCTGCTTTGTTGAAGGGTGTGGCCATATGCACGTTCACTTGTAACATAGTGGTGTTGGTTAGCATATACTATTTTCCGAGGGGGGCATATTTCTCATTTTATGCTCTTTGCGTGCCAGACTTAAGAATGAAATTGTTTATATGTATTTATGAAAGTTTATAAAGGGAGGGAATATAAAAAAAAATATTGTTTGTATGGCATATGGTTGGTTACCTTGTTGACAGTACCAAACGGCGACGCATGCAGAGTATCGCAGGAGTACACACATTCTTTTGGCATTTGAACTTCATCGCAGTGTGTTTGAAATATACGTTTTTCTGCGAAACTAGTGCGTAAAATGTGGTGATCCACGAACAGAACACACACTTCAGACGAGGTATGTTGCTGTTGTATGCTTTCAAGACGCCACGCACATTAGAAACACCGTTTTGCGAGAACTCAAAAACGACAAAAAATGACTATTTTCAAATCGCTGTATATATCAAAAAATACGCGTGAGATACATACAAAACTATTTGAGGATCCTGCATCGAACCTTCCTACAGACTTTCCACCGATAAAATAAAAGTGTCACAGCTGAAAGTCTCTTAGGTACACGCAGTGCGACGAGAACACTGCGCACCAGTTCTCAGCCTTGCTTTTAGAAGCCATGGCGCACTTGATGTGTGTGGCAGTCTCGCCCTACGTGTCTCGACCTCGAACGCGGGGAAAAAAAAAAGCTCCAGGTAATGTTTCACGTGTTGATGTTGTCGTGAACCTACCGTGGTGAGGTTTGCAGAGCACGCCCCTTGCGGCTATCGATCGTGCCCTGGTTCAGGTGAGCAGACGGTGTTTGGGGCGGGTCGTGGACTATCGTGACGAGACGAAGCGGTCAGGTTCAACGCCCTTACACAGTTGAAAAGTTTATAACATTTGACTTTACGATTTGACTGTACGTTTCCTTTCCTGACGTGTTATGACAGAATGGAACTGTCAAATCTCCCCTTGACTTTACGATTTCTAAAAGTTGAAACAAGTCGAAGTCAAGCAGTAATTTTGCCGGGAATCTAACAGATGTTATGTGGTATTGGATATTTGTTTATCGTAGGGCGATTTTCGTCTCGTTATATTAAACCAAGCTCGCCTCAATTGAAGCAATGGCAAACTAGTGTAATGTGAAGAGGGAGTGAGTGAAGAGATTTGAGCGGCTCTTGAAATTGGGGTCTTGAGAGCCGATGAGGTTGAAACGAGGTGAGCGTGGAACGGCGCTGTAACGCAAGGGCGGGGAAAACAGGAGATCTTCGAGAAAACCCGCCGACCAGAGGCATCGCCCGGCACGATTCTCACGTGCAGAAATACGGCGAGCGATCCCGCCGGGTATAGATTCCGCTGGATCCGCGGGTTTTCTCGGGGATCTCCCGTTTCCCCCCGTCCTTACATTTCGGCGCTGCTCTATTCGCAACTCGCTTCACCCTCATCGGCTCTCAAGACCACAAAAAAAAATTGTTATTTTATATTTGTACCACATACTTTTCAAATTTCAGACATCAGTAATTACACCTTCACCACATTAAAAAAAAATAGAAAATTAGGTTCTGCATAAATACGTGTCAAAATCACAATTTCACCGTTTTAGAAATGTACAAATAATGAAAACTACCTTACGTACATAAATGAGGTAATTCACATTGAAAGAAGATGCCAAGAGCTACTTCAAGACGTTTATAAAATCGTACTAAGAAAAATGTTTTTGCAATATAATGTATAAATAATAAAATTATATAAAAATAAGTTTATCATATATTTTTATTTGTGGCTGCCCCTGAATTTTTGCAAAATAACTTTTTCTGAGCACACCTTTTAATATGAATTAAAGCAATACCTTTCAGTTGCCTTTGTTAAATTTTCTGGAAATAGTTTTGTTTATTATTTCATCTTTACATCATAAAAACAGTAAAAATTTTGACTTCTGCATGTCATTTATCAAAAACCATAAATGTTACCCGAGGAAGAAGTAGTCGCACATAATATATGTAAGTTGAACCAGTATGTGGTGCGGATATGAAGTAAAATGTTTTCTTGGCCGAGGCGGTAGTCTCAGCCAAGCCTCTCCACTCCACTCGACTTCCAGTGGAACGTGAAGTGTCTAGGCTGTAGGTTCCGATCCGGCAAACGCCACGCTGGTAGGTCCTGGACCGTGTCCACTGCGCGTGACGGTAGAAAGTCGACCAGACACCAGCAGCGTCCTCCACTGACACTACTCATTCTCTGTACGTTTGGACTGTGTTGTTCGCCTGCTTGCTTTCCTTCGGGAAGAAAGCCGTGCGTGCGAGATCACATTCCTGTGCGTGCACACACGCGTATGGGCTTTTCCTTGTTATTCGTACCGCGGCCCATGGAATAACTCATTTTTGTACGTCTGTATTCGCAGTTTCTTCACACTTTCCCAATCCAACATTTGAAAAATCACACCATATGTGACGTGCTTTGTTGTTTACTAAACAACGCCATGACATGTATCACAAACGTTTTGTACTTGTTTTGGCATGAAAGTACTTTATTTTTTGGTTAAATTTATTATTTACTTACATTTAATTTCTAAATTATATTATATTTATGGTTAATATGAATAAAAACGGAGAGAGAATAGTTGTGTTGGTAATACCTAATAACAAATAGTTCTTATGCCTGCGCACGAATGCGGTGAGTTGTCTTTTCGATGTAGTTTTTTTTATACTTGGTTAAGCTTCGTTTGCACAGGCGGAGGAATATCTTGGAAGTAGAACTTTAGCAGGGCTTCAGAAAAGTTGGAAGTAACCGTGAAAGGACTATACGAAATTTCGTTCAACTTTTAAACATTAAAGTAAGTACGCTTTCCTCGAGTAAGATTTTTTAGATCACATAATTTTTGCATTACGACATGTGGAAATCACAGTTTTAGCGTTTTTGGGAACGTACAAATAAAATAAACTAAAATATTTAGGCCTACAGAAAATTCAACAAGGGCGGCTGAAATGTAATGTCCAAATTTATTGTGAGGTTTGCTTAGCAAAATTTATTGTACAAAAATTATTGATAGCTGCAAATAAAAATACGCAAAAATATCCTTATTTTGAGCGGTTTTTAAAAATTGCGGNGTACAAAAATTATTGATAGCTGCAAATAAAAATACGCAAAAATATCCTTATTTTGAGCGGTTTTTAAAAATTGCGGAAACATTCGATAGAGTGATTGTAAGTATTTCTTGAAGTAACTTACAGTATCTGGTACCAATCTGAATTATGTAATTTCGGTAAGTGAATTAGTTTTTCATTATTTATACGTCCTTAAAACTAAAATCGTGATTTTGGCATGGAATCATAAAAAAAAAAGTGGTAAATTTTTTTGTGCGAGGTTGTAGTAACTGAAAGTAATGCCTAAAAGTTAACCATATATTTCGTACAAATATAAAATAGGCTGATGCATTTTGTGGTGACCAGCAAGATGAGGTGAACTGATATTCGTCTTNACCCGAGGAAGAAGTAGTCGCACATAATATATGTAAGTTGAACCAGTATGTGGTGCGGATATGAAGTAAAATGTTTCTTGGCCGAGGCGGTAGTCTCACCCAAGCCTCTCCACTCCACTCGACTTCCAATGGAACGTGAAGTGTCTAGGCTGTAGGTTCCGATCCGGCAAACGCCACGCTGGTAGGTCCTGGACCGTGTCCACTGCGCGTGACGGTAGAAAGTCGACCAGACACCAGCAGCGTCCTCCACTAACACTAGCCGGGTAGCACTCATTCTCTGTACGTTTGGACAGTGTTGTTCGCCTGCTTGCTTTCCTTCGGGAAGAAAGCCGTGCGTGCGAGATCACATTCCTGTGCGTGCACACGCGCGTATGGGCTTTTCCTTGTTATTCGCACCGCGGTCCATGGAATACTCATTTTTGTACGTCTGTATTCGCAGTTACTTCACACTTTCCCAATCCAACATTTGAAAAATCACACCACATACGACGTGCTTTGTTGTTTACTAAACAACGCCATGACATGTATCACAAACGTTTTGTACTTATGTTGACATGAAAGTACTTTATTTTTAATTAAATTTATCATTTACTTATATTTTATCTCTGAATTATATTTTATTTACGGTTAATATGAACAAAAACGGAGAGAGAATAGTTGTGTTGGTAATACCTAATAACAAATAGTTCTTATGCCTGCGCACGAATGCGGTGNCAAAAACGGAGAGAGAATAGTTGTGTTGGTAATACCTAATAACAAATAGTTCTTATGCCTGCGCACGAATGCGGTGAGTTGTCCTTTCGATGTAGTTTTTTTTATACTTGGTTAAGCTTCGTTTGCACAGGCGGAGGAATATCTTGGAAGTAGAACTTTAGCAGGGCTTCAGAAAAGTTGGAAGTAACCGTGAAAGGACTATACGAAATTTCGTTCAACTTTTAAACATTAAAGTAAGTACGCTTTCCTCGAGTAAGATTTTTTAGATCACATAATTTTTGCATTACGACATGTGGAAATCACAGTTTTAGCGTTTTTGGGAACGTACAAATAAAATAAACTAAAATATTTAGGCCTACAGAAAATTCAACAAGGGCNACAGTTTTAGCGTTTTTGGGAACGTACAAATAAAATAAACTAAAATATTTAGGCCTACAGAAAATTCAACAAGGGCAGCTGAAATGTAATGTCCAAATTTATTGTGAGGTTTGCTTAGCAAAATTTATTTTACAAAAATTATTGATAGCTGCAAATAAAAATACGCAAAAATATCCTTATTTTGAGCGGTTTTTAAAAATTGTGAAAACATTCGATAGAGTGATTGTAAGTATTTCTTGAAGTAACTTACAGTATCTGGTACCAATCTGAATTATGTAATTTCGGTAAGTGAATTAGTTTTTCATTATTTATACGTCCTTAAAACTAAAATCGTGATTTTGGCATGGAATCATAAAAAAAAAAGTGGTAAATTTTTTTGTGCGAGGTTGTAGTAACTGAAAGTAATGCCTAAAAGTTAACCATATATTTCGTACAAATATAAAATAGGCTGATGCATTTTGTGGTGACCAGCAAGATGAGGTGAACTGATATTCGTCTTTCACGCAGGTGGTCCAACGTTAGCTCACAATTTGCGTTCAAAAAAATTAAAATCTTATGTTCACATAATTACGGAATTTGTGTATGTACACGTGCGCGCGCGCGCGCACACACACACACACACATATATATATATGTATATGCACGCACACACACACACATATGTACATGCGCGCACACACACATATATATATGTACATGCACGCACACACACATATATATATGTACATGCACGCACACACACACATATATATATGTACATTTACACACTAACACACACATATATATATATATATAGGGCCTATATGAAACTATATCGCAACGCGAATATAGTATATATTCTAGTTGCATTAAAACTTGTCCAGAGGAAATTCACTGATAATTCAAAACGCGCGCGTGTGTGTAGGTGTGTATGTGTTGTGTGTTGCGCTAACTTAGCATTGTCGTTATGTTCAGGCATAGAACGCGTAGAACTGTATTCCTATTGAATTTAGAAATAAGCAAAAGTAAATTTCCTAGCGAGAAGTTGAACCATCTTCAACATAACGCAAATGTAACGCAGGGTTAGACAATCTGTTTCGACACTGTCCTTGTCTTTTGTTTTCTGTATTAATTTTAATTTTTACCAAAGATTGTTCGTTGTTTATTACGACATAATTGCAATTGACTTTGATGTTAACAAATTCGTTTGTGTAAATTTGAATGGTAAACTAATTAAAGATTTGAATAACTACGACCTTAAAAAATATTTCGGTGCAAAATTGACGTCAATTTATATTATTGTCACATAGAGGAAAATAATATAAATTGACGTCAATTTATATTATTGTCACATAGAGGAAAATTTTTATAATATTATAACAAGTTATCATATGTAACCTACTTTAAATTGCATTTTTTTTTACAGATGTAAACACTAATCTCTTTTTAAGATCTCAGACACAGGATATTCGGTATAGTCCATTCACGGTTGCTTCCAACTTTNTGTAAACACTAATCTCTTTTTAAGATCTCAGACACAGGATATTCGGTATAGTCCATTCACGGTTGCTTCCAACTTTTCTGAAGCTCTCCAAAAGTTCTACTTTCAGGCTTTTTTCCGCCTCACGCAATCAAAGCTTAACGAAGTTTACAAAATCACAGCGAAGGGACAGGCACCACATCCGTACTCAGTGTAATACAATTTTGCATTATAACTGTTTCTTACTATAGAGCTTGCCACTCCTAGATTTCAGGAGGCACAGTGGGAATGGCGCGCACTGTTGCCAGATTACTCCAGCTTTGCGACGTAACTGACAGGCTGAGTAACAAATGGGTCGCGAAGGAAATGGCCTGATTAAGATAATTTGATCTGTTTGGTTACGTCCCTGACAACTCTTAAAGAGAATCCAATCCTGCGACGCAAAGCTAAGCGGCTCCTTTGAAACTGAAACATGTGAGAAACACTACCATTGTGATTGCATGGCGCGCANTGCGACGCAAAGCTAAGCGGCTCCTTTGAAACTGAAACATGTGAGAAACACTACCATTGTGATTGCATGGCGCGCACGCACAACATAGATTGTTTTTTTTTTGAGGCTACAAAAAGGTGTAACTTATCAGGCAACGGCGCGCGCAGGAACAAGGACAGCGTTAACGACAGAAATCATGTATTGGAGAGAGAGAGAGAGAGAGAGGGAGAGAGAGATGTGTGTGTGTGTGTGTGTGTGTATGTGTGTCCATTACACCGCACACTGCAATCTATAAGAGTGAGAAGCTCTATAGGCAGTGGGACAAAACATGCGCAGACGCCAGTGTCAGTATGCAGTCACGTGGCGAGGTCTTCAGAAAGGGGAGGGGATTAGTCGCGCAGCTGCTCGCAATCTTGCAGGATCGGTCCGCATGGTTCTTGGCCAGTCAGAGTTACACGGTAAAATTTCTGCTTTCATGGCATCTACGTCTCGGGATTTAAGTCGCGTGGTTAAGTCTGGTTCGCCCACTGCGGGGACAAGCACACGAGATCGTATTTAATGTTGCAACGCATCTCGGCGAACAAAAAAAGACGTATAAATTGTCGCACAACATCGTCGAAGCAACGAGTACTGCAACAGGCTGAGGGTAAGGTAAACAGCAAAACAAGTTTGACTTTTTCGACACCGAAAGTCGGAAGAAACGGAGCACAAGAAAGTTGACTAAATATACGATATTACGCGCGGTGCTTTGAGGATAAAAACACACGAATTTTACCCAGTGAGAAAAACTGTACCAACATTGAAAAAGTTGAATAAGGCTCTGCAAAAAGACGGGCATTTTGAAATGCAGCAGGGAACACTTGCGAAATTTTTTGAAGCAGTTTGGGCTCCGCTGGGGAAAAAAAGTCAGTCGAAACGAATGATTTAAATTGAAAAACTTGACGTAGGGTAGCTTGGAGGGGGCGCTATTTAGAAGAAATACGTGGATATCGGAAGGCTGGTAGGGTCGTAGTTTATGTTGATGAAACGTATGTTCATGCTACCCACAGCATAGTTCTTGCTGGCAATCTGATACAGAAATAGGCGTCACAGAATCAATTGAAAAAGTCCACGATTAAATTACTGTGCGTGCTGATGGAGAGGAAGGGTTTGTTCCGAATGGTTTGCTTATTTTCAAATAAAAGCAGAAGTCGGGAGACTATCATGACATGAACTATAACAATTTTTCTATGTGGGTTAAAAATAAATTGCTACAAAATTTGCCCAAAAACTCTGCTATATCAAGCAATGGGTACCATAATGTACAACTGGATAAAAAGCCACCATCATCATTTTATCTTTATCCCGCAAATGACAAAAGCGAATTTGTTGCTTTCTGGTCAGAAGTACACCAAGCACAGAAACATTTAAAACTTATAAATTAATAAATGCACACGGTAATGAAGTTATTCGCCTGCCTCCATATCTCGCGGATATAAACCCGATTGAGCTAGAATGGGCGGATATTAAAAGGAATGTTCGCGAGGAAATTTTTTCACTCCTCGATGATAGAAATAGCGTGAGGAGTTGTTCAGTAGTTCATCTGCGGACAAATGGAAAGAGTGCTGCAAACACGCGAAGAAGATTGAAGAGGAGTACGTGAAGAGTGATGGCTTACTAAGACATTGAAATTGATAGGATAATAATAAACGTCGGCGATGGAGATTCAACTGACGAAGATTCTGCATGTGACACAGACTCTGAATCGGAATAGGCAAGACATTTTTGTTTGTTATTTACAATCATATTCGTTAGTTTTTTTTAATAATNACAGACTCTGAATCGGAATAGGCAAGACATTTTTGTTTGTTATTTACAATCATATTCGTTAGTTTTTTTTAATAATTTTCCCTGTACTATTGTTCCGAATTTTTACGGCATATGTCCATATGTGTTCCATATTTGCTTGATAAAAATGTTAGCGGCTATTATCTATTTTCTCGTGAAACATTTTTGCATTAGGATCCGATTTTAACCCTTTTACTTTTATTTGCTACTTCATGGATTGGGTTCGAACCATCACCGGTTAGTTACGTAGCCTTGCATGTCCCTATAATATTTGTATGCTCTCAAATATGTTTATATTCCGTTGTGTACCGCAAACAGCGAAGCAAGACCTTTAGTGTTTCACTTCACGTTCAGCCTTCAGTTTCTACCTAGTATTAAAAAAAAGCAATGTTAGATATGCTGGCTCCGATTGATACAGTTAAACCATAACATAATACAGGTAGGTTTACGTGATGAACAAGCTGTGAAATATAATTGCTCGAGATGCACTTCTGCTCGTGTATTACGGTCTTCCACCCGAGATACGGTCTTCCACCCCTTCTGCCTTGAGACAGGTCTTTCGTTTCTTGTCCAACCATACCAACACACATATTGTCTCCCTGTTGTAATGACGCAGTATTCTTAATTTTCGGGACACGTGTTTCAATTTCGTTCGTTTTTCTTAAGCTTTGCTAAGCTTCGTAATATTTTTATCGGGTTTGAAGTTTAAAGCATTGGTGGTCCGTTTTTCCGTGATAGTTTGTTTATCGGGCGGACGTTTGCTGTTTTACGTTTATCAGGAATCCGGTTGTCGTTTCGTTTCGAACGTCGTAGTTTTCAGTTTTTGTCAAGTGTCAGCATTATTTAGAAACTTTCAGGCTGCGTCGTACAAATTTTATACAAGAAGTTCGTTTATCTGTATGTCGACGGCGCAGTTAAGCGGGACACAGCACAGTTTTGGATGACGCTCCTGGCAGATGCCGGAATGCCGTGCCCTTACCTTAGGAGAAGGGGGCGATAAATACTAAATAATAAATACTCTGGGTGTCTATCGCCTAAAAAAGAAAAAGTAACCAACCGTCGGAGAAGACGCGACGGGCGTGACGCTAAACCCCCACATCGGCAACTAGACTTTGCTATTTTATTTCTCCGCCGGTGTGGGAGGTCGCCGCATTTCATATTTCTTCGGGCCAGTTTTTTAGAACATAATAATCTGTAAACTACGGTGGCGCTGTTCTGCACTTGTATATTTATCTGTGAACGATTCGTACTCTGCATACCGGAACTTCGTATGTGAAATGTGTCACTTAATAGTAAATAAAAGTATAGGAACAAATAATCTGGAACTTGACTTTATTTCCTTTGTAATTGGCGTCCATTTTACTGAGTCTCGTGTACTACCTCTGAGCTAGTCGAGTGTTAAGTTACAGCCGAGTTTCAACGTATAGCCGGTGTAACTGTAGCGTCCAACGTTACACTGTTTTTATTAATATTAATAATAAATTAAATATTCTGATGTATATAGATAAAATATAAGTAGAAGTTTAATTTAACAAAAAGTAAGATACTTCTATGTTAACATAAGAATGAAGCACTTATGATGTGCGGCATATTTAGGAAACAACCGAACACAAGGAGAGATTTTTCAAAGGTTTGATTTTAAAAAAAGTGTGAAGATACCGCGAATAGACTATAGCCACACGTGTTTCGTCGTAAACTGACGTTCAGGCGTGGAATGTGCCAGATAGCTGCAGCAAGTGTCTTTGTCAGCAAGCAGGTACGTGCTTTCGCACAGCGGCAAGCGTCCGGGCTGTGGCGATAAGTCACTTGCCTTGCGATCCACGAAGTCGACCTTACGGCAAGTTTCTCGGCGACTCCCCGTTGCGGTAGTGAATTCCTTTGCCTCGCCACTTGGTCTTTCCAACGCGGTGTTCTTTTCAGGATCGACGAATGTGGATAATGCAGCCACGTGTCAGGGCTTCGTTACCCGCGAGCCGAAGGAAAGAGGAAGATCACGAGAATACGCATCTAATTTTAACTTCTTTGATAAATATAATCAATAATTATTTTAACGATGCCATCGCCGTTCTTAAACAATTACAAAAAAATTAAATTTAAAGACAAATCAAAGCAGCTTGCTTTGTATTTTACATTATAGTCCATTCACGGTTACTTCCATATTTCCTGAGCATTACCTTGTGTATATATTTACCACACTGTGTTGTATGCTGTTCGAAACACCAGTCCAAAATTAAATAGTGACATCCATAATCATCTCACCAGAGGACGACATAATATTCACTTAATATATCACAGGAGATCTAAATTTGCACAGTCACCTTAATATGCAGGAATTAAACTCATAAACAAATTCTACTCAGTAGATGAGTTTATAAAGAGCTGATTAGCAACAATGGAAAGAGGGGAGATTTCGCAACTTTGAAACTCTTTATTGAATTATTTATATGTATCTAAAATGTGTATAACTTTAAACTATCTTGTTTAAATAAAATACTTTGTGTTGTAAAGAGTATACTGTAAGATTATGTTGTAACGTCGTAAAATTGGTACATTGAAATAACATACCAAGAGTTACTTCGAAAACCTTTAAAATCACGCTACGAAATAATTTCGCAACTTTTAAAAATCTCTCGAATTAAATAAGTTTTTTTTTTTTAGAATATTTTTAATTTGTAGTAGTATATATAATTTTTTTTGNGAAAACCTTTAAAATCACGCTACGAAATAATTTCGCAACTTTTAAAAATCTCTCGAATTAAATAAGTTTTTTTTTTTAGAATATTTTTAATTTGTAGTAGTATATATAATTTTTTTTTGTAAAATAATTTTTTTGCTCATACCTTGAAATGAATTAAGAAATTACCTTTCAGTCATCTTTGTTAAATTTTCTGTAAAATCTTAACGTTTATTTTATTTGTACGTCACAAAAACACTAAACTTGTAATTTTTACATGCCATAATGCAAAAACTACGTGGCCTAATTTTTTTTCAATGTGGTGAAAGAGTGCTTAAAAGTAGTTTACAAGTTGAACGGTATTTCGTACAAATGAAAATCAATAATTTTTTTTGGCTACTAGAACACTTAAGGAGGTCTCCTATCTGGAACTGTTATAGCGTTTGGGGCAGAGAAGCGCGGGAGCGATAAGGGCGACACTGTCACGCACATCGAAGGCGCCATCGCCGCTAAGGGCAAGGCTATCTCTCAAATGGCGTGCAGTGTTCTCGTGCTGCGTGCACCTGTGGGACTCTGAACGGTGGACTTATCATTTTATTGGTGGAAAATCTGTAGTAAATTTCAATAGTTCATTGACGGTTACTTCAAAACTCCTCCACATCTTACAAACAAAGGTTAAATAAGTCTAGAAAATTACACCGGATAGACAACGCAATGTATACAATTTTCCATAATTGATTTTGTGCACGGCTGTAAAATAATCATATCCGTGGATGAACTGGATTCATAAAATCAATTATTAAAACTAAACGTTATTATAAATATTTTAATACACACGACTAGTGTAATTATCATAATAGTCTCGTTTGATGAAGTTTTTTAGATGTGCTTTTCAAAAGAATCCAAATTGTAAACACGCTTAAATTTTGATTTAGAATAAACTGTTATTAATTAATTTTGGTAAAAATTTGAATACTTAAATTATAGCAAAATACTTTACAATGTTACAAAATATATGCAATCTTATTGAAGTCACATAAATCATACTTTTTTCTGACAATCTAGGTAGTGCGTGTAACTATACTTCTTAACGTTGCGATGCGTGCAGGAGACGCACAGTAGTTGCGTTCACGATAACCGCCGTTACTGCACGATTCCTAAGGCGCTGCCCACTTCGCGCTTGAACTGCCTTGCAGAGTGTTTTTTTTTTAATTCGCGTTTTTCTACGAAACCATCAAACGCGTTCCCATGATACCAATGCACTGAAAGAAAACACACTTCAGACGAGGTACGTATAATACTCTCAAAACACCATGTATATTATAAATGCTATTCCCGAGCCCTCCAACATAGATATTGATGTATATCATAATATACTGGTTGGAAACATGCTATAGACTTTACACGTATAAAATGATAGGGTCACCGCTTAAAGTCCCATAGGTACGCGCAGAGCGACGAGAACACTGCACGCCAGTTGAGCGCGTAGGGGCTAAGGGGCATCAGGCCCGCGTGTCAGTATCGCCCTTATCGCCCCCGCGCTTCCCTGCCTCAAACGCGCTGAAAGCCTCCAAGTAGGCGGCGCCCTTAACGCGTAATTATTCTTTAAATTGTAAACCCAGCTTTAGTCGTGTACCGGCCACTACGCAGCGTGGCCCTCTCCCACGGACGTCGGCTACACTACGCCAGGCCCTTGTTTATCATATCAGCCGGCGATAGTGTCGTGTGACGTGTGGGCCAGGCGATAAGCCAGCACGTGCCTTCTCGTGTTGAGAGACACACTTCGTTCCTGCCACGTGTGTTATGTTGGCGACACTTGGTTCCCGCGTTTAAGTCCGTTTACGATCAAGCGAGCGCTCTTGAAAGCCCTCTCCTCTGGAATAACAGCCAATAAGTATATTTTATTTTAGCCTTAGACGTTTAACTTCCGAGCGCGGTGGAACGTACACACTGTGTTTATTACTTACACGACAATACTCACTTTAAAAAAGGTTGTTAAATGATGAAAAGGTGGCTGAAAGGAAAAAAAAGTAACTAGGGCCTCAAAAGCGCTCACTTTCCCGTGAACAGTCTATACCCGCGTATACTTTACCTGGTGAACTGTCAGGCACGCACCCGGTAAAGTTGGCAACAACTGAGGGAAAGTAGTTTCATTTTTCAACGTTGAATTAAAAGTGTTAGGTAAACAGTGGTGAATACTGAAGTTATATCTTCACTTTCTGTTTTTTTTTTGTAATGTTTATTCCTCATTTTACCGCAAACGGCCGATAGGGATCTCGTCGTCACTCCTCTATAGTCTGTGTTCGCGGATTCTTCACACTTCCTGAATCTAACCTATGAAAAATCACCCCATGTATGAAGTGTTTGGTTGATTCCTAGTTATGTTATCATCACAAGCGTTTTGTACGTGTTTTAACACAAAATAACGTAAAAGTATCTAATTTTTGGTTTACATTGAAATTTTATTTATATTTTATCTATAAATTATAATACTTAATTTATTATTAATATGAATGAAAACAGTGATCAAATTGATGTTTTTGTAATGCCAATTAAGAAATAGTTTTTATGCAAAGTAACAGTACACTGAGTGCATACGTATGCGGCTCTTTGTCCCTTTCGTGTAAGTAGAATGATTATGTATGCTTTGTCACAAGGGCTGGGGAGCTCGGAGCTGTTCATTCTCTGTCATTCCGGTCGGATGGCGGCAATCTTGTCTGCCATATTGGATGTCAGTGACCTTTGACCTTTAACCCCCCTAACCTTTGGCCCAAAAAAATCGAAAAAATCCCAACAATTTATAAAAAAATTATTAAAAAATTTATTTAAAAAACCTACATTTCCGGAGGTCCCTCCTCACCCGCACCACCCCTCATCTATACTCATTCCGTCGTATGCGGCTATCTTGGTTTTTTCGTCTGTCATTTGTTTATGCATTGCTGGAGGACGCCTTCTTGGTTTTTTCGTTTATAATAATCGAGAAATTAACGACACCTATGTGCTGAAAATAGAATCCAATATGGAGGGCGCTGACAGCGCAATCTATACTTTAAAAACATAAACAAATATGCATGCCACCTGGTGGCTAAATTGATAATTAATACACTAGCGCCACCTATGTGATGAAAACATAACGAAATCCAAGATAGTGTCCTCCAGCAACGTATGAACAAATGACAAACGAAAAAACCAAGAGATGGCGTCCTCCAGCAATGTATAAACAAATGACAAACGAAAATACCAAGATGGCGTCCACCAGCATTGCACGAACAAATTACAGACGAAAAAACCGAGATGGCCACATACGTCGGAATGAGTATAGGTGATAGGTGATGGGAGGTGTGGNGAGGGGGGGGGGAGAATCCGGAAATGTAAGTTTTTTTAACATAATTTTTTAAGTTAATTTTAAATAATTTTTAATGCTTTTTTAAAATATTTTTTTATAATTTTTTGGGATTTGTTGAATTTTTTGCCAAGGTCAAATGGCAATGTCACCTTGATACAGTATGGCCGCCGACCGACCGGAATGACAGAGCATGGACAGCTCCGAGCTCCCCAGCCCTTGTGCCAAATCATACATAATCATTCTACTGGTGTACTTTTACAGACTCGTATAAGCTTTGTTTGCATGAGGCGGAAGAATATCCTGGAAGTAGAACTTTAGCAGGGCTTCAGAAAAGTAGGAAGTAACCGTGAATGGACTATGGCTGTGTTTTCCACATCGCCGGACGATGGCCATTATATATCGAATAGTACAGTCCAAGCATGATTTGCAACTTATCAGCTGTAGATCACTTAAGGCCAACTGACCACTTAACGTGAAACTGCTGTAACGTTTTCATACCCATTAGCGAGGTTTATGTTTGCGCTGTTTATCCCAGTTTATCTCGAGGCGCTATGTTTATTTCTGGAGTGATACTGACCCAGTGTAACGTGGAAGAAGTGTAAGGCGATCGACCGTAAATGAACAGTCGATGTGTCCACTACATTGTTATTTTTACTGCATCCCAGTTCATAATCGAATGCGGGGATTTTTTTTCCTAACCTACTTTAATTCAAAATGTTAAGACTCCCGCCTGCCTGGAGCTTTTTTCTGCGTTTGAGGCCGAGAAGCGCGGGAGCGTTAAGGGCGACACTGCCACGCACATCAAGTGCGTCGCCGCCGCTAAGCACAAGGCTCTGAACTGGCGTGCAGTGTTCTCGTCGCACTGCGTGGACTTTCATTGGGGACCCTATTATGTTATGTTGTTGATGGAAAGTCTGTAGAAATGTTCAATATAACGCCCTTGGGTTGTTTTGTATGTATCTGATGCGTATATTTTGAGATGCAGAGATTTGAAAAAGCTTCTTTTTTTTTTTTTTTTTTGTGAGTACTTTGAAATTGTGATCCTAACGTGCGTGACATTTTGGAGGTACTCGTCAACCCTCGTCTGAAGTGTATTTTCCTTGTGTAGATGAGTACACTGGACTCACGTTTAATAGTTTCGTAGATAAACGTGTATTTCAAACTCACTGCAACGCAATTCAAGCACCATCTAAAAGTTTTGAAGTTCATCCTAGAGCAATGGGTGTTTTGGCTGTAACGAAATATAACGATGATGTTTCCTAACCTACCATAATCAAAGTGTTAAAGTGTTCGTCCGAGGTAGGGACGGAACTAAACGCGTCCCAGGGTCGAGCCCCATCCGCCTACGGGGGGAAGGAATTCATGCGTGCATCGCGGCAGGGATTGGGACCTTCACTATCTCCCCGAGTGCGCATGTAGTTAACCCATACCTAAGAAGAGAGAGGGGGGAAAACCAGCATAGACACTGAAAAACCCTCCCGACAGAAAATAATTCAAACGCGTTACATACATTAATATAATGTGCTACAGGGGACAGTTGGTAACCATGATGTTTACTAGCGACGGGGCGCGACCTTGGAAAAATTTCTCCTTACAGCTTTTAATAGCCAGAAAATTATTCCCCGCAAGTTGGCAGACCTACACATTTACGCAAACGCTCTACCGAATTATCTCAAGCCATTTTCCACATATGTATCACGTGATTCGATTCTATACAAGAATGATAGCATATTTTGTGATATTTCGTATTTCGCAACAGACTTAAGGTGGCCGCCTGGTTGAAGGAATTTTTTTACGTCTGAGGCTTAAAAGCGACGGAGCGCTAGGGGCGATCGAAACATGCGCATCAACTGTGTCATCGCCTCTACTCGCAAAGCACTGAACTGGCGTGCAGTCTTGCCGTCGATAACGCGCCTCTACGATACTTTCAGCGGGGACCCTACCATTTTATGACGTAATCATAAAAATAAAGGTTTGATTCACGTCCCTATTACTTTTTTAAATGTTTTGTACCGGAATGTTCATACCTAAACATGACCGCGAAAATACCCGGTTGAGCTATTTTCGCTATCAGAAAAACATGCTTTAGAGAGAAATGGAGGAACTGAAAAACGTATGCAGACGCGTAACGTTTCTTAAATGCTATTGGTAATCAGACCTCACTCAGACACGTTGGACGGTTTATTAATAAAACGTTTTCTGCTGGAGCTCTGCACGCCGTTCGGCGGCCTACCCAGGCGGCCAACTTAAAACACAAAAATAATGGTCGATTAACCAAATACGAAACCGCGAAAATCATAGCCACATTGAATCTATTATTAAAATTCACACGCCATTGCATAATTAACTAATTTGGAAGTTGAGATTTTTTTTACTCACAAGAAATTGATTAAAACACAGCTGTTTGTGTATAAATTAAAGAATACATTTCCTTTAAAATTCTGTCAGTACAGTACCCAGTATATCACTCGAGGCATCATTTAGGGGATGATTAGGCTATCTCCATTTTGAATGCTTCCGCAAAAAGCACATTTCTAAAAAGAAAGAAAAGAACCCATTCTTCAAGCAAGCTTATCATAATTATTAAACCAGACTGGTTATGTGCAATAATAAGCAGTAATAACGTCTTCAGATATTTTAAATAATTGATTTTATGCACATCCATTTCAGCCACGAAAGTTATCATTTTCATAGCATGTGCACATCAATTATTAATTTTTTTTTTAAATATTAGCACTAATATTTTTTTTGCATACAACCATATAAATTATTACGATTGCCCCGACTGACGAAGGTTCCATTGGAAACTCTTATTTCTAACGTGAAGAATGAAGTAGAGTGTCGTGTATTTCCTGGTAGCACCGCACCTGACTTCACAACACGCTGAACTCGTCACAAAGTAGTACAGACACCACCATAAGTTGTCAGAAAAGCACGATTTTTGTTGTACACGAAAGAACAATTCATATACTTTTGTAACACTGTGAAATACTTGCTGATATTCACATTTTTAGTCTACGATTTTCATACTTACCAGGTTGGTAATACTATCCATCTCAGCCTTCTGTGTCACTAAAGACGTAGGCCCTTGACCATTAATACTAAATTCAAACTTCTGGAAGTCAACAGATGAAACGACTACAGTGTAACTCTACAAGAAAAAATAATGGATTCAAGTTAAAAAAAAAAGAAGCCAAGCAAAGTTGGCGCTCCTGCTGTTTACGAGCGATTCGAGCTTATCGTCGAAGGAGGAATGTGCGATGGCCGTGCGTGACCTTGAGGAAGTTTCACATGACCGAGACGCCATGCTGATAAACCGTGCAAACGCGTTGTCTCGTGAAGTTTATCATTTTAACGGGTAAAACTGCTGTACCTGAAATCATATATTCAAAATGTAAACGCTAGTACCAATATTTTCTATAAACAATCAAGTCATTATAGTTTCTTTGCTTGAAAAAGGTTTTCTTGCAAAATGTGGTTTATAAAGCATATACAATGGAAATACCCTTAAATAAAAAAAAATTCTTGGGGAAACTTCCTCAAGGTCACGCACTGCCATCGCACATTCCTCCTCCGACGATAAGCTCGAATCGCTCGTAAACAGCAGGAGTGCCAACTTTGCGTTGGCTTCTTTTTTTAAACTTGCATCCATTATTTTTTCTTGTACAGTTACACTGTAGTCGCTTCATCTGTTGACTTCCAGAAGTTTGAATTTAATATTAATGGCCAAGGGCCTACGTATTTAGCGACACAGAAGGCTGAGATGGACAGTATTACCAACCTGGTAAGTATGAAAATCGTAGACTGAAGATGAGGTAGACCGAACTCGCTGGCCAGTCAGCCTGTCCCGATATTGAACTGTTTTTATGCCAACACGACTAGGAAAAACGGCGTGGATTGGATTTGAGTTTAGGTTGGGGTTGGGTAAATGGGTACTTTCGGAATTTTCTTTTTAAAAACATAAAAAAGCAAGAAAAAAACAAGAATTTAATATGGCAGAACCCGAAAATAAATGTCATCTATGTTATGTTTAATCTACGAGGTAAAAAAAATAAATGAAGGGCGACAAAAAGAGAAAGGAGGGGGTTCAAGAAGCTTATCTCATGTTACTTGTACGACTCCTTGGAGCGTGACTGGTGAACTTCCGGTGGGCGCATTGTTATCTGCTGAGCGCTTCCCGCCCTAATGCTGTCCCCGGGACGTGCATCCGTGTTCGTCCCTACTTTCTTCCCCCGTATCCTTGTCCTTATCCAGTCGACAGGCGTGATAAGAAAACTACTGGTAACTTTCTACGCTGTTATACAACGCCCCGAGTACCGGGTACGAATTTTTGGCAACACCTGTAGACCGCACGCACTAAACAGCTGTACTTTTTTTTTTTAACTAACTACTCTAAAACTAAGTGTTGTGTGAGCCCGCGGTAGGGACGGGAGTTAAGTGCGTCTCAGGGCTAAGCCCCATACGCCTACAAGGAAGGGAGAATCATGCAAGGAGACATGCATCACGGCAAAGAGGGATTGGGCTGCCATGGCCAGATTGTGGCCATGGCAACCTCCCTAAGTGTACTTATAGCTAAACTATAATTAGAAGAGAAAGGGAAAAACCGGCACAGTCACCGTAAAAACCCTTTCGACAGGAAAGAATTAAAAATTGTTTCATGCATTATCATGTTTACAGAAAATGCTACAGGAGACAGAGGATAGATAGGAATCATGCTCTTTATTATGATAGGAAAAAGTGCTAGTAGAGAGGGGGCATGTGAACTTTCTTTCATTTTGTGCTGGGTTTAACCAGAGTAACACTTGCGCATCACTCTGGTGGGGGGAGAGCGCAATGGGGCAGGTCCCCCCCTCCCGAATCCGGATCCCCAGTGGATCCTGTAAACAGCTGTGCAGGAGCTGTGGCAGGGTATCACGCGGCTCTCCAATGTTGCCAACTCAAATTTCAAAAATCTGCCGAATGTTTACTTAAATCCGCTAAATTCCCGCCAAAAACACAAAAATGCCAAAAATCGATCAAAAATTGTGATTTAAAAGAGAAATGCGTTAAAAAATGTTAAATTTAAAAGTAATAAAGTAGTAATAATAATTGTAATGTTTTTCTACGATATATAGATATTCATTAATCCTTCCATCGAGATTATTAACATTTTTATGGAATGTAGAGAAACAAACAAAATATAAATTATGAAGTTCAGTATTAAATATCCAAAATACCAAGTTTATAAAATTTAAATTCTGTGTATTAATTTAACATTAAATGTATAAGGAAGAAAAACAACAATAATACCGTATTTTATAATTTTTCTACTCTATCTTAGCGGCAAATTTACAACAGTTTTTAAACTTTGAAATGTAAAAATCATATTTCTGAAATAGCATATTACATTCCGGTAAAAATTCCGCTGCTCGCCAAAATGAAAATTTCTTCGCTAAATGTTTCTAAATTCCCGCCAAATTTAGCGGAAAGTCCACCAAGTCGACAACACGGGTCTCTCACACCTCTCTCTGGAGGGGTGCCCCCGAGGAGGCAGTCGACTTTGTCGTGGATGCTATCGGCGATGCGGATGTGCGCCGAGCTGTACGCCTGGCATCGCCACGCAGCATGCAGGATGCCCTGGCCCGAGCATTGGAGGCGGACTCAGCGAAGAAGGAGCAGTTGCTACGGCATGCGGCACATGACGGCGATGGAGACAGCATCCTGGACGTCTCGAGGAAGTTGTAAGGCACAATCAAATACATTGCTACCAAAATGTGCTAGGAAACCCAGTTTTTGCCCAACCAAGCGTCGGGAATGTTGGGAGTGTGGTCTGACGGGACACTTCGAGAATCCGATGCCCGCAGAGGAACTGCAGGACCCGGCAGCCAGACGTGAGCACGACCGAGAGCTACTGTAGTTGAGGAAGCTGGAGGCGGCGGTGGGGGTGGGTATCTATGAACTCCGCAGAGGCAGCGAAACCCGTCCCTCGTCGACGGAGGCGCCGAGAATGTCTCGAACTGTGCAAAGGAGGGACACTTTCAAGCCTGGTGTCCAGGGGCGCCACCCGGGACTAGTCATCGAGGAACCGGCCAAGGGACAGCTGCACGAACAATTGGAACTGACAGCCACAGTAACGCCTATCCAAATCACACTCCCATCGAAACTACTGGCAACGTCCTATCTGAGGGAACGAGATCGCTATATGGTGGTAAGAAGAACGAGGATACTGGAGTCGGACTGTACCTGATAAGTCACCCTGCATTTAATGCAGGCGAGGCAATGAGAGAAGTCTAGTTAACAGACGAAGCTACGCACATGCGTCTTCGGGAGAAGGAAGACAGCCAGGGGCCAGGAGACGACGAGCATCTCCCAGTATCTACTGGCATCAGGAGGAGGAACACTCGGCATGATCCGAGAGTTGCAGGCGATGCATTCAGGGAAGGGCGGCTAGTGTGGATGTATGGAAGGAAACACCCTCCGGGCAGTACATCTCAGTACCAAGGACGTTGGGAAGGCCCCAGTTCGGGACGAACAGACTTAAGGATGGGCCAGTGTTACGCACCTACTGCCGCACTGGGAGCGGGCACAATGAGCGGACTCGGCTTGTGGGGGGTGACCCACCTCGACCCTCCTCTCCCATCAGGAAGACTCGCGATCACGTCACCGGGTGGCCGGGAATGATTGCCAACTGACCTGGCTGGCGTCACAGCCCCATCTACCCCCTGCTGGAGTAGCCGACGAGTTTAGAGGATGCGCAAGAATATTCTGGGAACTGGGACCCTCGACGCAACGCGGCATTGGGAGAAATTTCTGGGCGATGATCTACGACGCTTTAAATATCGCAGCGGCTTGGGGGTCGGGAATCTATGGCATACGCGATCTGGCCGAGTGTGGTAATCAAGAGAGAGTCTGGTACGGCGAGGGACATCAGTGAAGAGGACGGACGACGACGGGAGATTGCGAGACGACGGCGAACGAGGTGTTTGTGGTGTGAACAGAGAGAGGATGTGAAACCCAAAGGGGCAGGACTGTATGAAGATGTGATACAGACTTTATTGTAAACATCGCAGCTGTAATATATGGGCATATAATTTATAACATAATTCAATAGGTTTTGATACAATAATTATTAGGACTGATTTTAATTATATTAATTTTTTTCAGGTGATTGAATTCATTAATTTTAAATAGCAAATACATTTTCTGTGAAATATTGTGCCGAGATAATTTTGTCGGTAGTTATTGTAAATAAAGTTATGCAATTATAATTAACTCGTTTATTTAATTAAGACCTCCATCCCTTAACGATCCTGGCTTAGCCCCACTGACGTTGAGAAATGGTAACAGTATGTATGCACATATGTATGTGTGCATGTATCCGTGTACGCACTTAGGGATGTGTGTATGTGTGTGCATGTACACTTACATTTATACACACACATATTACCGTAAGAATAGTAATGTAATATTAGTTGATAAGACGAGTTGGTCCTACATGAAGTGATGTGTGTGTGTTGCAGTATCCTGTGTATCGAGGAGGAGCTGGGTCACATGAGCGTGCAGTGCGCCGGCCAGGCACCTCCCCTACCTCCCAAGCAGTGTGAGCCGGACGACAGTAGTCAGGACGAGGCACAGCATCACTGCTCCGGCGTCGCCGTGCATGGACCTTCATCTGCCCAGCGTGCAGGCTGGATAGACGGTCTGCTAGGCTGCCTGCGCCCCGTCTGGACCATCATCGGCAAGGCCGCCAACAACGAGATCAAGGCCCGGCAAGGTACTCACCAGTAGGAATCTTGACAAAATATCGATGTATCAAAATTACGATATTATTTCAACGATATATCGATATATATCGTTGACATTTTTCAACGAAATTTTATTGAAATCTTTATGTTTTGTAACATGTATATTTATTCAAAATTTTTCTTTATTAAGCTCTGTTTTGAATACAATTTAATTAACACATTACTATGTTTTATTTAGCAACATACACCGAAAACAGGCGCCACATCTTTATGCAATGCCTCGTGTCCTCAACATGTAATATTTAAAGCAATTTTACATTTGTCAAATCCTTTTATACATAAAATAAAGAATTACGATGTATCGAAAATCGATATTTTTCTTTCGATACATTGTTTTGTGAAACGATAATCGTACAAATAACCAATATAAATAATATCAACACTTCCCCCCCAATATCAACATCCCTACTCCCTAATACACTCCTCAAAGTATCCGGGCCGCGGTAGTGTAGTGGTCAGACCACTCGCCTCCCAACCAAGCGAACCGGGCTCGATTCCTGCCAGGGGTAGCTCTCCAGATTATTGGCATGTGAGAATTGTGCTGGACGATACCACTCGTGTCTCCCGCCCTTGCATTCCGTCTATGCTCCATACTTCATGAATTTTGGTACAGGCGTACTTCATTTCATATACTACATTTTGACAATGTGACAGACCTGCACACAATTAGTGGACTCAAGTAGGAGTGAAGTAGTGAGTAATTCACTCCAGTCGGTAAGGTGGACTGGAGTGTAAAATCCGGATTGAAAGTTTATTTCTAAACACTGCCGATAGGAGTGAACTGGGAGTGAGAGCTAAACAAATGCCGCCATTTTGGAAGTGAATTGCATGTTTGCACGTACAGATTTTTAAAATTAATTTTAAGTAAATTCTAAGCTACCAGGACAAACACGTCCAAAAAGAAGGGAATGCAAAATGTTTGGACCGAAATGGATGTACAGGTTTTATAAGCGTAATGTTGGAGAAACAAATATTAAAGTTACAAAATGGTAAAAAATATAAATATAGGAAGAGAGAGTTTTTTTTAATGGCAATGTTATAACAGTTAAAAAAAAAAAAACCCACCGCTTGTTATATTTACAATAACTCCGGGACAAAAACAGTTTAACTATAGTATATTTATTTTTCGAGTATCGTTTGTTTTCTAGTTCACGCACTTGCAGAAAGATGTCGCTACACAGCTTTCATTGTGTTCTCTAGTTTACATTTTCTTCGCACTCTTTCGCGGGTCACTCAGGATTGGAAACCTAACCAAACGCGACTTTCTGTACTTGTTCGCTCCGTGTTCAACTTCAGTCCGAAGTTTTATTCTAAACGTAGTATGCTATATGCAAACAATAAATGCACACAACACACACACTTTCTAGTGTATTTGGTAAATGCTCTCGTTTGCAAAGTACTGTAGCAGCGGGCGAGTGGTTACGGGATGTATGTTGTTATGTTGGCGATTCTGATCGTGACAATGGAAGAAAATAATGCTCGGAACAAAAAGTTGTAATTCTAAAATTTAAACCCGTGTGTACTGTAGTTAGGTCCGCCATTTTCCACGGTATCCCGTTTGTTTTCGTTCTGTAGTTTTAAGTTTATTAGTTTCGGGAAATCGACGGGAAGTGTCGTATTTAATGAACGATTCTTGAAACTATTTCGTATCAGTAGTAGACAAACGTGTACATATGTACGTGTGTTGAGAAGTTACAACTATTACGAACAGTAAGTCGGTGCGTTTTGTAAATAATGTATTTCGAAACGGCCATTAAAATTTTTCTGAGATGTAGGTGGCATAGAAAACCACAGTTTCAACTCTTATTTGTAGTGTAAAAACGACACGTTTGAAGCCAATGAGTGCAAGGTTAACTTCGCCAAAAAATACTTACGTAAAGATTGTATTTACTATTCTCCTCAATAACGCACCTATTTAGTGCGTTTTCTTCTTTCAGCGAGGTTAAAACTTTACAGGTTATATTAATTTGAATAGTACTATTGCACACGCAAAGTATTCTACTGGTCCATTAAAATACGTAATTCAAAATGGTACCGTCTTTTAAAGAAGAGCTGCACAAAGCTGCAAAACAGTGCCGTATTGCGGTCTCGTGAAAGACGTTANCCCGTCAATTCCATCTACCTGCAATAAAAAAAAGGATCCCCAGTAGCATAATTAGTTGCCAAAGTCTCGTGGCAAGATTACATGACCCCGAGGTTCTAAATACACGCCATTTACACTTGTACAGCTAACACCTTTCTCAAAGATGGTAGAAGCATTTCCTTTGAATTCGTCACACCCGTCACAATTTACTCTTATTTAAATGGCCTTGTATTACGTTTAGCCGATACAATACTTAAGTATGTTTTACAATTGTCACTCTTTCTTAACTAATGATTGCATAATCTAATTTAACTGACAAAATTAACTACATGTATTTGTCAATTTAGTTTGTTTTGCACTTCGCCAACTTTTAAGCTAAATAATTAGGTAATTGTAAAGATAAGTGACTTTTCCGAAAACAAAATAAAAATTCACCGAAAGTGGTATAATTCCACTCTACTATTTACACAGAACACAAATTTACCAGGGGCATCAACATATTATCAATACAAACCACAAATATGATAGTGGGGCGGGCTATGAAAATCAGGGAAATTGTGGGGTAAAACGTATGCAAAATATGTACATTGTCATATTTAAATATGTTTAATGCAACAAGACCTAACCGATCAATACCTAACTTCACGAAATGTAAATACAGGGGTACTGTTTGCTAACACACGATACTGTATATCTTCGTGCGGCAGTTCGTAGAACACCTTTGAGTTACACGTCACGAAGTAAGGTTTAATTTGGTTGGGCATGCTGCATTTTACATGACTGGCGGCATATTTACACAAGCCCTTCAATTAACACGTTCACACGCAACACTACACAGTGCAATTCACTACAATATAATTCAGTGCGTGAGATGACGAAGAAGACATGTTTCAACGTAGGCCTATTTTTATCGCATAAGTTGGAGTTCAGTTGTTTTGAAATGGGTCAGAAAATTCACAGTGCAATTCACTACAATATAATTCAGTGCGTGAGATGACGAAGAAGACATGTTTCAACGTAGGCCTATTTTTATCGCATAAGTTGGAGTTCAGTTGTTTTGAAATGGGTCAGAAAATTCACAGTGCAATTCACTACAATATAATTCAGTGCGTGAGATGACGAAGAAGACATGTTTCAACGTAGGCCTATTTTTATCGCATAAGTTGGAGTTCAGTTGTTTTGAAATGGGTCAGAAAATTTCAGAAGCTAAAACTCCAAATGTATTATTTTACTGGCCCACTGAATCTGCATTCATATCTTGTAGATGATTAAGCATGACACGTTAACGTGTATTCAATTTGTTGAAACTGCATAGGCACTCGAAGTACTGCACAAATATTATATTTTAACATTTCCCATGGACACAATGGTACAGAAACACTCTATTTTCGCACAATTATTTGATTTAACACGCCAAGCAGAATGAATTGTAATAACACACACGTAACAGTACTCGTACGTCACAAACCTCCGCACACTACAGTCGAATTCACACGTTACACTGAAGTGGCACAAATTCCCACAATATAACTGTGACGTAAACCAATTTCGATGCACATTTGTTTCCTGTCCCTAGTGCATCATTGGTCACCGAATGTATTGTAATGTATCGTGGCGATACACGTCAACGTTGACAATAAACACCATCTGTGAACACCTTTTTGTATGATCTACTAAGTGTACATTTATTCTACTAGTAATATGTTACGTAGTACAATCCTATGGTGAATATAGACAAGGTAAGCCTTGAGTAATTCAACAGAATTATTACATGATGTTCCGACACTGTTTGATTGCTTTTTTTACCAGTATAGCCATAGCGGCTTGGCATAAAATGTACCCTGTGAATTACGTTTAATACATTAAGGATTGGTTACAAAAGGTATGCTCACATTTAATACAATTTAGTGACCCAATATAAATATGTTGGATGCACATTTTACGTGTTTTACTGCATAAACACTGCAATCTTTATAGCCCTCCTCACTTATCAATTTTCATGGTATATACAGCAAATTACGTGAATCCCCACTACAATTTGTATTAAGTGTGATTAGTAATAACCATATATAACATTTGCATGTATTATTTGCCTGATTTTCTGAAAAGTCGCTATTCTTTATAACTACCGTAAACATGTATTTTGACTTTATGGCATAGTTATTTTAATCTAGTAATGATAGATGTGAGTGTGGCACGAAATTTAAATATACGAAAGTGCCAAACCAATTATTGTAACACGGCCTAAGGCCATCTTCAGTTTGGTTCTTCATTTTCTAAAAAGATCACTTGGCCTAAATATTAAAACAATGACTAATTGGGTAGCTAGTTTAGTATTCAGTTTTCAAATATTAAATTACCTAATTTCCTGTTGCTGACATATTAGTATTGTACTGATGATGGTAAAGTAAATAGCGAACTGTCGATGGCTTCAAAATTGAATGGCACTTAAATTTAAATTACAAAAATATATACAGTGGACAATTTAAACAACCTAGAATAAGACTTAAATTTATGATACAGTTTTAATGTAACAACTTATGTTCACATCATACATAGACATTTATACTGCTAAAATAGAATCTAATACTTAAAAATTTGTTACGGGCAATCTCAGAAGCATTTCAGAAAAAGACTCAAATCAGTTGAAGTGTTTCCCCAGACGATGCCAAAAGGACAGCTGCAGCCCTCTTAGGTACACTGATTTTCATGTCTAAAGCATAAAGCCCTTCAGATGTTCTTCGGCCAATCAAGAAGGTTTTCCGTTCTTTATTAAACTTGCAGCCAATTTTATCAGCATGAAATTGGAATCCTTTATCTAAGGCACGACTGACAGAAAATAGGTGATGACTGACATCAGGGACATACCAAACGTCCTTTAAATGATTGAACTCCCATCTGCCACTAATCTTCATATCAACAAGAATATCACCTTGTCCATAAGCCATGATGATATCTCGGTTTCCAACTCGAATATATTTAGGAACATGAAAACTTTCAAATGTCTCAAAATTCTCCTTAGAACTGGTCGTGTGTTCAGTGGCGCCTGTATCCACAACCCAAACATTTTCATTTAAAAATTGTTTCTTTGTGCTACAGATAAATGCTTGTCCTTTAGATAAGCCAGAATCTTCATTTTCCTGAGATCGCTTTTGGGTAGGACAATTTCTAGCAATATGGTTGTCACCATTACATTTAAAGCACTTGAAACTCTTTCTTTTAGGTTCACTAACTTTAGAGACAGCTGCTTGCTTACTCTTATTTTTAACATGGCTTTTGGCAAGAAGAGCAGTTTCATCACTACAATCAGTTTTATTTGGTAACCTCATTTCAATTAGTCTAAGACGCTCAGTCAGACTATTCCAGGTTCTGCTCTCAATGGGAACACTCTCCCATACACTTTTAAATTCAAAGTAACGAGGAGGCAAGGTAGACATGATTCGACCCATCAAAATCAAACCTGGAAGTTCAGATTTCGCAAGATTTTTCAACTCAACGTTTAATTCATTAAAATCTCGCTGAAGGCATGCAACATGGGTCACAATACTTTCGCAGACTCCTTCATTTGAAAAGAAACATTCAAATAGCCTGTCCACCCTCTGACTAGAGCTCTGTTCGTAAGTTGAAACTAATTTGTCCCAAATCTCCTTTGAAGTGGAACACGAAGAGGTTATTTCTTCATTTGTGGCATTTAAACTACTGATCAGAATCAGTTGAGCCAGTGAGTCTTTGGTCTCAAAGCTATCCTTATTTCTATCGTCATCAAGCTTCAACTCACCTGATGCAACATCCAACACCTTATGGTGTCTCAGTAATAAATTAATCTGCCTCTTCCACCTGGTCCAGTTGTTTTGCCCTTCCAGTTTCTCCACCTGTGCCTTGAAGTCGTATGTTGCGCTCGTGGTGAAATCTAACACAATCAGGCTAATTTCTACAACACGCACAGTCCACGTATTCTGGGCCCATAACCTATTGAAAGGTTTGTAGAAATAACAACACGTTAAGCACATTAGAAAGAAACTGTAATCACAACATGACAAAAAGCACAAAAGAACTCGTTATCATAACAAAAGACAGGTGAGGGAACAACAACAGAACAAAGAGGTACAAGCATAGACAAATGTACTTATGACTATACAACTGAGTGACAGTTTGTCTCAACAAAATCAAGTACCGACTCACCAATGTTTGGATTCTGGATTGCAGATAAAGCATGTTGACATATGACGGTTGTAGTCTATTGCAGTATTCACTTGACATTTTATTTACACTTCACTAACACTGTGTGTATTTATTGCACACAAAACTACACATAAATTAATTTTAATTATTATAATCCCATATTTTTTTCAAAATCATTTCTTTATCCGGTTTCGAAATCTACACACCTCCCTCGCTCGTTGATGCCGTGTTTAGTCTGAAGAAATGCGGCAATAGTTTCTGTGCCGAGTTAAATTTTTATTGTGTGTTTTAGAATTTTATAGAGAAATGAATAACCGTTCTACACTAGCATTTGCAAATGGAAGAATCAACAATGTTTTAATTAGTTTTGCTATTGTGGGGAAAATTGGCATGCCTGCTGCATTTTTTAAGTTGTAAACATTTGTCCAGTATTCCAGCTTGCAGAGATCGAAGTCGTATTCAGAATGGTCCAGCAATCAATATTCGCGTGCACAAATTGGTTAAGAATGTGAAATCTTTGGAAAATTGGGGCCAATGATCGTACTTGAAAATGGACTGAGATACTGCTGGATCAACAATATAGATCATGCTGAAAAGGGGATCAGTAAATAGAAATCCAAACCGCTTTGCTAATTCTACGTAAAAATGTAGGCAAGATTGAAAGAAATACTGAAAGTCTGTCTTTGATATGTTGGAGTCTCTTTTTAGTATTTCTACACTCTCCTGCACTCAAATGCGTAAGTAAATAGTTTCAGGATCCACAAATTAATATCTTTTTTTTGTTATATTTGACATCTTCAACATTAGTTTTTTTCACATAGTCAACATGCAAATAGTTACTATAAATGTTTCTCATCAACATTTTTGATACTGGCTTTAGTGTATGAAGTATGGGCGCTTCAGATTGAAATGTAGTATTAAAGTCGGTAAGAATATCGAACACATAAGACAAACTCGAGGTACAGTTCATCAAAGGGATTTTCCGAGGTTACGAGCATTTTCTCCAGTGTTTTCGATGGATCGTTGAAAACTGTTTCCCTTAAGTAGAATATTAGAGCTGAATATTGCTCAAGGACTCGGTCAACACAGTGATAACCAACTAGCAGTTGCAGGAGACAGAATTTTTTAAATTTCCACGTGAAAAAATTCCTGAAATTCTCTGAATTTTTGCTGCCTAAAATAATTGCGGCTAAAATGAGAGCCCAAGTTTCGGAGCAAATTCTCAACAGAACGAGGAATCTTTAAACAGGCATTAGATGCTGCAAGATGAATCATGTGGCAGGAGCGCCTAATGCTTACTATTTCGGGAATATCCTGTTTGAGAAGAAAGAAAACAGAATGGTTTGCTCTTACCATAACATTGGTTGTATCAGAAGAGAACCCAATCAGGTTTGATAATGGAATATCTTTTTTAAGTAAACTCTGTGTTAGGCATTTATAGAGATTGTCAGCAACGCCCGAACTTGATTTCACAATGTCAAAAAATCTTGTTTTTACGGCACTGTCATTTTCATCATAATATATAACGGTAAAAGCACATTATTTAGTCTAAGTCTGATCTGTAGTTTCATTGATTGTTATGGAGAAAAAACTACCTGGAATACGAAGTTTTGTCACATAGACGCATCTCGAAACAATGTCCCATAGATTCCTTTATTAGAGAAGTTGCCTTAGTTCGACGAAGGGGCATTATTATTATTATTATTTTTTTTGCAATTTCCGAATCTGGAAAAATGCCGGCACACAAAGGTACTAATGTGTCCATCAAAGGAAAAGGCAAATCAATTGNGCCCTGCATTCCTGAAATGACCATCTGTGTCAGTTTCTGTGTTTTAGCGATATTTTTAATATTTTGGTTGTGTTTTTCTGATTTACTGTGATGGAAAACATCATACTTGTGTGCTATAATATTAGTGTCGCAGACTTTACAATATGCAATATCATGCTATGCGCCTTTGTTGGCATCTTTACGGATTTTCTGTACCAACCAGTCTTTAGAAAGTGGATCTGAAACCCATGCACATTGATCTTGCACTGTTTTTTTTTTTTTGCCAGTTTCCGGTTTTCCATCTTATCAGGTATTTAAAATGTTTTTTCTAGGCTCTTGCAAAATGTCAGTTTGTTCCGTAATTTTACTGGGGCCTGCACCATCAACTACAGATGTTTCACAGCGGTCTGTATCACCTGCCTGTTCATCACCTACTCTTCGCTTTTTTTTACAATCCATTTATCCATCATGAAGGCTCCTTCCTACCTAATAAAGATAATACGCAGCTCACTCATTCCCACTACATAAAACACACGTGTTTCCGACAAACTGAATACGACTGTTAAATGCTTCGTTACAACACACGACTTCAGTTTTGACAGCACCCACGAACGTCTGATGTAAACCGTATAAAACTGTTCGATGGTAGCGTGGTCATGAAGAGTGTATATAATTTGGTAAGTCCCAGGATTGACAACACCCTCCCAAACTTTCTCCTAGAAAAGTATATTTTCCCATTGCTGTAAAAGGATTTTAGAAAAAAATAACGATTAAAATTACACGGAAATCCATGCAAAAATATGTGAATACATGCTCAATTACAAGCCTGCTTTCAAGTTACGCACATTTTGTGGAATTACACGCCATTTGGCAACCCTGAGTGTAATGCGATCATAGCAAAAATATATGAATGAGTTGGAATCAGCATTGCCAACCTTTCGCAATACCAGGATTGTACAGTTTTGTAGAAAAGATTGTACAAACCACTTCCAAGATCGTACATTTATAAAAAGAAACAGAACTGTACGGGCTTAGATAATTGGGTTTTATCGTTCGTGGCAAAATGTTGTATTCCCAGGATATGTACTTTCTGATATATGGCGTAAACTTGCAAAAACAGAATATACAGAAAAGAAGAAAATAATCAGAAACAGTTCTGTTTACTTTGCTGTTACAGATGTGGACAGACAGACAGTGGAGTTTCCGGAGCTCTTNGTAACCACACCCACATTCATTTTAATCTTATCACTAGTTGTCTCTCTCTTTAATGTGTGTTGTGCACACAGACTGTGGATATCTCTTCCCATTTAGGTCATTAGCGTACTTCTTTCCACTATAGTATGGGGCCTAACGATTGATCTCGTTGAACTGGACTTCCCTAATGCTATCACTCCCTCCGAAATGTTGTTTATTGGTTGGCATTGTGTATGTAATAACAAGTCATGCCAACACTGTATGTTTGTGTGTGAAGTTATGCACATACGTAACTCTTATTTTCACGTATGCCAATGTTTTAAATAACACAAATTACAAATATTTAAGAGAAAGCAGTACTAAAATTGTGCTTGCTAAGGCAATGTAAATTATGAAAGCATCCTAAAAATTGAACATACTGAATAGATATAAAAATGTTTTACAAAATTTTAAAATACAGCTTATTAAAAGAATATATTTGAAAAAGAGTGGAGTGGGTTGGAGAAATTTGGGTGGCTTTTTAACATTGAGGTCTTGAGAGCCGATGAGGGTGAAGTGAGGCGAGTATGGAGCAGTCCTGTAATGCAAGGGTGAGGGAAACGGGAGATCCCTGAGAAAACCCTCCGGGAATTGAGCCCAGTTCACCTAGGCGGGAGGCGAGTGGTCTGACCACAACACCACTGCGGCTCTCAATTTGAAAAAGAGCGAGGCAAGATATTTACTGTAAGTTATACTCATTTCAAACTGAACTAGATGCTAACCATCTTGGGGAGAGGGGTGACTAATGGGGATTGCCACCCCTCCCCCTCCATACTCAGCGCCATACCATAGCACTGGGTTTCTCTAATCCGGTGGGAAAAAAATTCTGCTGTCCGAGAAATTACTTTGCAAGTAAATGACGTATTCCTCGCGCTGTAGTTCACCGCTCAGGGACAGTAAGTTCTGCGCATTTAATTTTAAACACATTTTACAAAACACTTCTTTCTAATTACAATTTTTGATGAATGCTTATTATGATAATTTCACCATTTTCACCTGGGAAACCTGGAAAAGTTAGGGAAATTAAATGTCAAGTAACATTGTACCTCGGAGTGACTTTGCACCAGCTATGGCGCCTTCGCGCAACTCCGGAGTTTTTGTTTTGTTGTCGTTTGACAATGAAACAGAGAAGCGTAGTTAGAAATCAGTAATTAAAATTTTTAATCGTTGTACACGCAGGGAACGTTTGCTACCCCTCCACCAAATGTTGCCAACGCAAACATTATTAGTGGTTCAAAGTTACCCCAGCAGGTGGCTAGGTAACTGCGGTTTATGGCACCAAAAAAAAAAAACAATTCTCATGTGTCAGAAATTGCCTTGCAAGTAAAGAACTGTTGCTCTTTGTGCTGCAGGCTATTTTCTGGAACAGTCATTTCTGCACGTTACATTTTAATCACATTTCATAAAGAATACTCATTTTGTTAATATTTTTTTTAATGAATGCTTACAAAAGTTGGTAAATTTCTAAGTTCTCATCTTAAAATCTTTGAAAATGCTGAGAAATTAAATTTTGAAATTCTGTAGCAGCCCTTACAAAGATCAAGGCCATTAAAAGATATTACTTTTATTTATTAGTATTTCAGTTTCTTCGCACTTTTATAATCAAACTTTTGAAAAATCACTATGTTTGACGTGGTTTATTGTTTTCTGAAATATGTCATGTATCACAAGCATTTTATGCTTGTTAACAGAAAAGTATCTTTTTGATAAATATAACTTTTACATGCATTTTATCTACAAATTATATTATTTCTTTTGTAATTAATATGAATAAAAGCAGAGCAAAAATAGGTGTGTTGCTGATGCCTAGTAAGAAATAGTTATTATTAAAAATGATTATTAAAAATTTTCCATGAAAAATTTTTTATTCAGAAAATTTTTTGGAAAATTTAAATTACCTATTTTTCAGGAAAATGTTCTTTATTTTTCCCCACGTGATACCTACATTCATAATGTAAGGCAGACAGGACATTAATCTCCTACAGAATGCACAATGATTTCTTTTATAGTGTTTGGTACTATTTAAAATGTACCAGTCTTTGATTCCTGTCAGTTGGTAGTGCTGACTCTAGCCATTTGTTGACTAAGACCAGTGTTTTGATCTTTTGCACTGTGTGACTTTCAAAATGTCTAAGCACGCAACTGCTATTTGGCATGAATACAGTTAAATGTAATATATTAAACCCATTTGTACCATTGATCTCACATAATGGCAACTATTAATTACAGTTATGCAATATCCAAGGTTAATAACAACTTTTAAATCACATTACTTAAAAATATCAGTTGAATAACAAGAAATATGTAACGTGCACCTCGAATCAGGGTTGCCAATTTCAACAGAATCTATTTAAAAGTCTCTAAAGAACACTATCTGACAGTGCAGGTATACAATGACAGAAGAAAGTAATCCGTTGCTGTACAAGAATATGTCACGATCAGAGACTTAAAGCACGCACTCCTGATCGTAGAACATTGCCTAGACTATGAGATTAGTGTTTGAGACATCAAAACACAATGTATAAACAAATTTGGTTCGAAAATATAAAAAAATGTACCCAAACCAGCAGTGCGAAATAGAATAATTTTTATAATCGATTATAGTTTTAATAATTAAAAACCCAATAGATTACCTAAAGGTTTATCAAAATAACATTGATTAATTGATTATCAGCATTGATTTTCCCCGTCATTAGTCAAGACGGCGTCGTAGCCTCGTGGTTATATCGTTGTTCAACAATGCAGTCGTGTGTTACTGTTCGCTATGTGCTTTGTCGGCACGACACTGCGCCTGAGAACAGCACACAGAGACTCGGAACAGGAAGTACGTGATACTGACGTGACATGACAGTGCCAGGGAAGTGATACAGTTATTGACAGCAGTGTTTACGAGAGAGATTAAGTTATTAGGTGTTAAAGGAGGGCGTAAATAATTACCCCGGTGTGTGTGCTCAAACTTCCAATAAAGTTTATTTCTTGTGTATTGGTACAAAGAAAATTTTCCACTTATCGCAATTTTTTTTTTTTTGGTAAATTAGGTAAAAAAATTAAAAAAAAAAAAAAATTCTGGAAAAGTAACATTTCTAGTAATTATGCAGAACATTATTAAACTTGAGTGAGCAGGAATGCAGTGTGTGGTCCCTTTTTGTAATTTTATAGACTTGGTCAAAACTTTGTTTGCATGAGGCAGAGGAATAATTTGAAAGTATTAAGCAGGGCTTCAGAAAAGTGGGAATTAACAGCGAATGGACTATATTAATACGGTTAATGTGTATATAGTGGAGAAAACACGTACTAAACGTCTAGATCTTATTTCTACTTGGTATAAGCTCTGCACCGTTAACTGAGCACTTATCCACTTATTTGCACATCTCGTATTATTCCGCCATATCAAATTTAACATTGCTATCCGTCTGATCTCTTTATTTATTATTCAATCAAGTGATACTGCAAAAATGAAAAAAAAAATTATGTACGTTCAAAAAATTTGCTAATTCTTACATTTACATACACAAAAAAAACCAGAATGTATAAGAAATAATTTTAAGTATGAAAAAATCTTTACCTAACACTTATGGTCCAACGTTAAAACAAGGTTTATTTCCCAAAGTGCTAACTTTACTGTGAACAGCCGATATAGTAGGGATGATTTAGGTTAGTTGACGTTTGTTTACACAAGTTCCACAAACACACTGTCAGTATTGTAATGGCTTCTGTGAGAGTGATTGGACGTTTTCTTCAACAGATGACTGGGAGATCCCCTTTGAAACGATCAGCGACCTGCAGTGGCTCGGCTCGGGAGCCCAGGGCGCGGTGTTCAGCGGCAAACTGCGGGCGGAGGTTGTGGCCGTGAAGAAGGTCCGCGAGCAGAAGGAAACTGACATCCGGAACCTGCGCAAGCTCAACCACCCCAACATTGTGCAGTTCAAGTAGGTGTTGCTTCGTCGCACTCATCGTTTTTCTCATATACCGCAGCTTCACATTTTTCCTTTGCACTGTCTTCCCTGCACCTGAATCCGAGTTATTCTACTGTAACGTTGAGTTAGTTGGTTTCAGCAAGTTGTTAAGGGCTTCAGTATTTTCACACTTCAAATAAATTTGGTATGGAGAAGTTGAAAAAATTAAATTTTCATAAGTTATTCAAATACATAGTTAAGAAGTTCAATAAAAATATTTTCATTGCTCATTAGACTGCAGTGGAAATAAAAACATTCATTGTTTCTTTTAATAAAAATTTTGTTAACAGTTTATATTCTAGTACGTATATTTTATACTGTATTTTTTTTTATACAATTATTTAGCTAACAAATTTCTAGTACTGTGACTAAGAGCTTTTTTTCAATGTTATATTAGCTTAACATGCTCCTTAATAAAACTTTTTTCTAACTTGCAAATGCTCCCTCACTTCTAAGTTTTACGTTCTAAACCCTTCTTCCATTCCCAACAATCTTTTTACAAATACTCATCAATGCCACATAAAAACAAATTTTGACACTTAATTTTTTTTAAATTACAATGTCAGGAGCATTAAAATTGCTTTTTTGAGTGCCAAGTTTTCTTTTTATGGGGCTGTTTTTTTTTAAGAACAATATATTTTTTAAGTTTTGTGTTCAAAATTGCGAACTTTTCAGATAGCGTATGCATAATGGTGAAAATCTTCACAAAAGTTAAATCATCCTACTTTATAGAGTACAATGGCATAGTCTATTCAGTGCCTCATTTTGTTCCTGTCATCTTGTGAGTTACTGTACGCGCACCGCTCGTGTGTTTTAATGGCTATGTTTCAAAGCCATGAAACTACCAGAACTTTTTCCTGGGGAAAAAAAAAAGTTAATCTACTACTAGAATTGCGTACTTTCTGTAAGTGCTGGTAGAGATGGGGTGAACTTTGTTCCGTTACTGAAAAACAGATTGGATATTTATAAATTTGTGTTCCATTTTTGCAATTTTTTCACCCCCTAGTGTAATAAACTCACACCCAAATTTTGAAGCAATTATTAAAGTACAGTATTTTTGAATTTTGAGTTCCTTTAGTTACCACGTGCATGGCATTAAATAAAAAAAATGCTTATTTTATCATTAGAGAAGAAACAATTCTAAAGTGGGCGTGTTCCCTATATTAAATGCGTTGATGTTAGACGCACTAGAGTACGAGAGCTTGTTATGATTTCCTTTTTATCCTTCATCACTGTGTGCCCATTGCACTGCCTTTTACTAACATTCAGTAATACTGAAAGGAATGCTGAATACTTGTGTGGAGTATGCTGATAAGTCTCTTAAGTATAAATAGTTTTAATTGATTACACACTTTTTAATTTTTTTGCCAGTACTTTTTTCCCCCAGGGCAAATGTAATGGATTATTCTCATAGCAATGTTACATTGTAAACATTATTACAGCCTAATATTTGGATCACTTATGTAGCCCATGTTAATCCGAACTGTCTCGTTTGTCCAGGTGCAGCATAGCGAGTATAAATTTATAATCTACCGAAGATTGCTTTGTTTCCAACTGAATATGCAAGCATTGTTTTAGGGTTGCCAGATATTTGGGGAACGCAAAACATGTGTTTGCGACATTGCGTTTTTGACACACATAGGGCATGCATGTCCGTAAAAGACACACATTAAATTAACCAAACTTAGAAACTAATACAATTACTGAATAGAGCCTAAAAATTATACAGACATTTATGAAAATGCCATAGTGATAATTTCTTTGTCTGCAGGTACCATTTCACGTTTATTTTTTGGATAGGTTATGCAGTTAGTCTTAATAATTAGAACATTTAGAATACTGTAACAGTTGAGATCAGTACGCGGAACAATATGTGCGAAAACAAATTGTTCCAGGTAAAACATTACGTATGGCAACCGTAATTGTTGTGCACAAAATTGGCCACAGCCGTGGCAGTGGATCTCCTGGCTGATCGTGCAGTTTGTAAATATAAAATAAATTTGGCGTAGAAACATGCACTAATTGCTACTTACTGCTTTAGCATTGTACATTAAACGAGGTGTATGAAGGGTTCTTATGATGTGGAAATGAAGGTTCAGTTGTTTGCATTATTATTTCTGTGGTGACACTGCATTCTGTTTTATCCCCTTAGTTCCAGATTGTTTGGATTTTCATTTATCGTGATGACATTTGGTTCCAGTTAGTCAGGGTAAAAGAGGTTATGCTGTAGTTTTAAACAGGTGAAAAGTATTCATATTTTGAATTTCATGTTACGTTAACTTAGTCTTATACATTAATAGTACTGCAGGATAAGGTAAATAGCTAAAGGGCATAATCAAAATAGTTTTCTTAAAACATTTATTTATCAGCAATAATTAAAGAACCCAATATGGCAAGTCAAACAGAGACTTCGTGGTATAATATTCAAAAGATGCTTCACAGCCAATCAAACGTAATGGTGTGCTGGGCCTCTTGTTGTTCACCATTATGTTTAATGACCCGAGGATAATGGCGAGTGACAAAGTGAGGTTGTTTGCAGACAGTTGTGTGTCGTCTGCGGAGATGGGTGCGGAGAATTAAGTTGCAGGGGGACATCAAACAAATAAGGTGGACTGAAAGGAATAAAATGAAGATTAATGATGTACAAGAAACAAAGATCGTAAAGTTCACATAGGAAGAGGGGGAGATATGACAAGGGCAGGAGATAGCAGAAGCTTCAGAGTATTATTACTTACGAGTGGTGATTCATATGGTCTTGGGCGGAAGAAGCAAGTACAGAGAGTGGTATCAAAGGGAAGAAGGGCTCTGGGAATGCCGGGAAGGGTGTTGGAAGGGGGTTAGTGGGGATGTGTAAGGAGAAGGCTTATATAGCTATGATTCTAAAATCATGGGACAAACATTGAGGGGTGGTAGAGTTCACTAAAACAAACAATTATTGTATAGGAATATATGGGCGGGAGTGACGCGTTGAGGCACAAACACAAAAATAACACATGAAATGCAACACGTTGTTTATTTACAACGTCGCCGCTAAATGCCTTTTTACAGCAATGCTTATAATAATTGCTCAAAATTGCTACCACCGACAGTAATGCAAGCTTGGTAGCGTCGGTGGAGTGATTGGCGAACAGATTCAAATACGCCGGGTATTTCACGCACGCCACCATTGTCAGCCAATCACGCCATATGTAGAGGTCGCCAAGCATGCGTGACTGTTGGTGGATGCATTTCCAGCAACTGTTTTAACATTTTCTGTACGGAATCACTCGTTAAGTATGCTGCTAATGAACATTTTACGTTTCCGTTAATGTGTTATGTTTTTGTGTTTGTGCCTCAACGCGTCACTTCCGCCCATATATTCCTATGCAATAATTGTTTGTTTTAGTGAGCACTACCACCCCTCAATGTTTGTCCCATGATTTTAGAATCGCTCTGTGTAGCTATGATTCGCCCAATAATAGAATAGAACATGCAGTAACGGTCTGGGACCCGTATGTGGGAGAGGAGGTGTGGGAGTTGGAGAAGGTGCGAAGAAGGGCAGCGAGGTGGGTAAATGGGGAAGGTGAGGATGAAAGTAGGCTGTTCCTAATTATGGAGCTGGAGTGGAGCACCGTAAGAGACAGGAGAAGAATGGAGAGGCTGGTCAGGATGTGCAGTGAGGGGTTAAGTGGGCATTTAGCCCAGGGGCTGTACAGTTGGAGAGGTACAGACAGTAGAAAGTCTCAGAAGTTACGGAGGTGGATGGATAGAGGAAGGAGTCCGTGCTGGTGAGAATTGTGGAGGAGTTGGCGATGGTGAAGGGGGTTGGGCAATTTACGAAGGAACTAGGTGGTGAAAAGGAATGAGGGAAGGAAGCACTTGCCACCAGGTGATAGCCCAATCAGATGTTGGAAATAATAATTATTATTGTAAAGTAAATTGGTGGCCTTTTTTTGAAGACAGGAATAGGTCTGTGTGTCCTTTTATGTAAATCATTCATAATTAACAACCATACCTTAAAGTAAATCCTCTCCAAATTGTGTTTCATTATTCGAACTCCGCTGATCACCACAGGGTTTTATTTCTAAGTAAATATCTCCTCCTCTGTATTATGTATGGACAGTTAATTTTATTTGACACTTGGCTTCACCTCTTTTGCAGAAATTCTTTGTTTTCGCATCATAATTTTGGATTCATTTACTGCAATGTACGATTATAGAAAATTTACATCTTGTGTCTTGTTCAATATTTTTGTGCCTGATTTTAACTGCGTGTTATCTGCTAGTTGTAAAAAGTCGGGAATATACTTATATTTTATCGATAACTTCCTGTCTTTTTGCAAGCAGGCAATGACACACAGTGAATATTAGATACAAAAGTACTAAACAACTAGTAAATTGTAAATTTTCTATAATCAAACATTTCTAATAATACCTCTGAAACTGAAATTATGACATGAAAAGGAAGAATTTCTGCACAACTGGTGAAGCCGAGCCTTGCGGATGCCGCCTGGTGCAGGATGGGTAACGTGGAAGGATAGTGTTTCACATGATAGATAATTTTAGGAGTGTCTCAGATACCTTTCACAATATCGCTTCAAAGAAAAAAAAGCTCTTGGGCCCTTCGAAGAGAGGAACCACGTCACAAGGGAGCAAGTACAATGAAATTAATCAGAGTTTTTGTTTTTGAGTCTATAAATTTTAATGTAGTTTCAATTTTCAAAGTATTAAAAATGTACAAAAATTTTTTTTTTTGTAGAAATTTGGCTTTGACAAAGCAGAACTAAGTTTTTTTTTTGTATGCAAACCATACCGTAGGTGGCAGAGACTTGTGCAAATTCATTAAATTTAACATTTAAAATCCTATCCTTTCGCCCAGCCGGCCGCGCACTAGGCAGCCCATTATGTTAAATAGAATTTTTGTTTTAGTACCAGCACATGGATTATAAAAAAATTCCAAGGTAATAGTCTCTTGTGGCAGTACAAATTCAGTTGTATTTCAATAAAACTAAACTAAAATATTTTATACGACAGTATCTCAAAAACTTTGTTCTGATCAGGGAGACACCCAATTGTAAAATTATCTAAGGAGGGTGGCACAGTGGTTCACCTTCAGACTTACGTTCGGGAGGGCCTGGGTTTGATTCCCATCCCGGCTATCCTGGTGTTGTTTTCCTTGGTTTTCTGTAATCACACCAGGTGAATTTTGTGATGGTCCCTTGGCCATGGCCAATTTCTTCCCCATTTCTGCTTTTCTGAGTTACCAGATCCATCTCTAACGACCTCCCTGTCGGTGAGATGTTACGCCCTGCCTACCTACTTATTTCACACCTGGACGCATTGGGCCGCGATTGTGATAATGGGATTTACCGCCATGCTAAATTTTTCCGAGTGAGAGAAGGACACGCGCTGACGCGGCAGAGTGTGAATGTGGAAAATTTAGCATATTTTCGGCCAAGCATGGCGGTCGCTAAAACACAGAGTTCCCCCGTGGTACCACGAGAATGGAAAAGTGCAGAGTAAGATCTTGTTTGCGGGAGCTAACGTAAAATAGAAAGTAGTGCTCCTGGTATAACCTTAAATAGGTCTCGGCCACCAGGAGGGGAGGTTGGAGAGGAAAACGCCGGTTCCACCGGGAACTTTGTCTACCTACTTATTAACGTTGTAATAATATCTTTGAAGAACTAAAAACAAATTTATTCTGCCAACATTTCAAATTTTTTTTTTGGCTTCCCAGACACTTTGCGATGTTATTCAACTAAATGAACATTTGATAAGTACTTGAATATTTATTGAAGTTGAAACTGTTCATTGCGTTTAGATTTTCAGCAACTAATTTTCTTATTAAAATTGAAAGTAAAAGCTGTGATTTTTCGTTATCGTTGTGGTGTACAGAATATCCGCACAATCCTAGTATTTTTTTCTAGCAATTTCTTTGTTTCCAGAGGGGTGTGCACGCAGGCGCCTTGCTACTGCATCATCATGGAGTTCTGCCCGTTCGGCCCGCTGTACAACCTGCTCAAGGACGGCGAACACGTGCCGCCTGCGAAACTGGTCAAGTGGGCTAAGGAGATTGCGTCCGGCATGCACTACCTCCACTCCCACAAGATCATTCACCGTGACTTGAAAAGCCCCAAGTGAGTACATTTTGTCCAAGTTCAAGAGCTACGAGTGGCTGGGGTACAAAGTGCATTGCAGAGGCTTGGTAAAAAAAAACACGTGATTCAAAAACTGTTGGATATTTTGTATTACTTCCTGAATATGAAAAGCATTTTAAGAAACATTTTATACCCAAATATAAGTTAAAAAGTTCTCATTTCAGTTCCAAGAATTATTTTTTGATGCTGAAATGGGTCTTTTCAGAATCAATTTTAGGTGCAAAATTTTTTATGCAGAAACTTTATTGCTATCTTATACATGCATGTGGAGTCACTGCTTAAAGTCAGATTCAGACGAGTTGCGGATGGGAAAACTGCATGCTGGCCGAGTGCCTTGCGTATAGAGGCAATCAGGCAAGAGTTGGCCTTTGAGCTGATGTGTTTTGAAGCCTCGGACACTCAGAATAGCTCCAGGCAGGCGTGAAAGCAGTGGGAATCTGGTATAGGGAAACATGTTAATGAAATTAGGTTTTTTGAAGCTAATTTTGAAGATATAAACTGGAACAAAAACCTAAGAGTGAGAGGTGACTCTCTCGAGCTGTGTATCAAGGCATATATGGAACTATTAGTTTTTCAGTATATTTTTATATAATTATTAATTTTTCTGATTTTTCCAGCAAACGGATATACATTAATGGTACAAAAGGCTTCAATAGACAAGAAGCACTTATGTTTCTGCTCAAAAATGTCCATGGCGGTATATATCTATCTTTAACGGAAATGCCAAAAAATCGAATTTCATTAACATGTATTCCCTGTACCTAATTCTCACTGCTTTCAAACCAGGGGATTGCAAGTTTTGCATGTGAATTGTGTCATTTTGTTAATGCACATATTTAATTTTCAGTGTCCTGATTGGCCGAGGGGAAGTTGTGAAGATCAGCGACTTTGGAACGAGCAGAGAGTGGAATGAGATTAGTACGAAAATGACGTTTGCCGGAACTGTTGCGTGGATGGCTCCGGAAATCATACGCAATGAGCCGTGCTCGGAAAAAGTGGATATTTGGTAAGAATCCATGTTTCTTGTTTCAGATGTTAACATACAGACTCCACACGGTTCCCAGGAATAGGGTTGTTTGTGAGGGATGGTCTTCTTAGAGGGCTTGGAAAATTTGACAGATTTTGACCTACCCCAACCTGTATACATCAAACTGGGGATTGTATTTTATTTTTAGATATGAACTGCCTAAGAGTGTATGGTTTGACACGATAAACTCAATGCTCAGCAACTTATTTTTCAACTCATTTCCCTCAAATATCAGAATTTTTTCTTTACAGGATTTTTTACAGTTCCTAAAAAATTGGTCTTTAAAGAGAGATGGTCTTAATAAAAAGAGGTGCAACAGTGAAGTTGTGGTGTATTGTATTTGATAAAAGGTAATGGTGAAAAGTTATGGCAGTAAAGGAAAAGGATAAAAACTAAACCTTTTGATATTCCCAGTTGCTTAGTAACTCTAGGTTTAAGAGAGAAAAACATATTTTCAGGTTTAAAATATAAAAAAAAAAATAATATTAGCCTCCAAACGTGTGAAAATTGATCCAGGTACCACTTTTCCGTGAATAATATATACATATTATTAAACATTAAAGTCCGCCAGGCAAGACTGGTGAAATATAATATGGGAAAAACATCAGGAATGGCTGGGAATATTTTATTATCTTATTAAAAGTGCTCTCTCCAACTTATTAATTGTGCAGCTATTTACCACGTCATATTTGGTCATCATGATGGTATCTTCAAAATTTTTTTTTTTTTTTTAAATAATTATCTCACTTTGAATATTTTAAATAAATAGTTTATTTACAGAAAAACCAAAACCCTCAGAAATTTTTTTACAATGTACGTTCTATTTTAAAATGACAATAATCATAGTTTGGTTTCTACTGCTCAACTCCATATTGATTTAGTATTATGGTGTAAACCCCAGTCTTATACTGTATCTTAATTTATGGCATATCTTACAGTGAAAATTTCACGAAATTCCATCTGGTAGTTTTTTATGCAATGCTAGGACAAACAAACTTAAAAACAAACAAAAACATTAATTTTTTTCTATTTTAAACTATTTTTAATAGTTGGCAAATTTTTTTTTCAAAAACGCACACCACAAAGAAAATGTATAAAAAAGTACTATAGAAAACTACATTGCTACCACAGCGATGAAACTATAACATTTAAAACAGAAACTCAAGTTCCGAAGAACACAGCCTCCAAAGCCGGGCAACAGCCATCTTGACTCTGTGACTGGACATAAAGCGACGAGAAGAAGCTCGCGGAGCACACAGAAAGTAGAAACAAAAGCCAAACGACAAGCTTAGACTTACGACGCTAGACGTCGCAGGCTGCCCAGAGGATGCGAAAAGTGCTGAAGTGCGCAGAGGTGGGCAAACACAGCACGTGAACTAAGGAAATGCTGCTTTATTCACGTGCTGTGCTCGTGAATTTTATGTGGAATCATGCGCGCCAAGCGGCAGGGATACGCAGAGAAAGTGGAAGCTTCTGACGGCTGGCAGAGAAACAAACTCTCATGAAACATGGGGACAAAACTGAATTTAAATGAAAGTAACGAGAAAATATGTAATTGATAAACAATTATTAAATAAACTGAAGTACATAAGTAACACATTACGCACGCTTTAGTAAATAAATAAAAAAATAAAATAGTTATATCATAACACCAGACAAAAAGACAGTATTAAATATACAAATGGATAATGAAAGCATCAATTATTACATTAATTAAATAGCAAAGGTAATAAGAAAATTGAATATTTCTCTCAATAGTTTTTACTGAATTAAATACTGAAAATTAGGTTTCAAAACTGTTTAAAAATAGTTTACCGGCAGTGACACAACAGTATTTTAAAACATATTTTAAAATGGCACAGACCATAAGGATATGACCTCACATGAGTGTGCGTGGAACCATGCAGATGTTACCTCGTCAGAGTCTGTGGAGGTTGCATTCTTCAAGATTGGAAACTGGAAAGCAACAATTACTAAATACCTCTTATTTATAATTTACTTTAAATACTAATTATTACTACATGTAGTTCCCAGTTGATCTTTCAATGTTTCATGCAGCCTGATTCCAAATAACGTCCTGTGATTTCTAATCACAGCGATCTTTGTGTGCCAAATCAAACAGTATGGGGTACTTTCTCTTCCAATAGTTTTTTTTGCTCTTCCAGAGAAAAATATAACTTTTCAGTCGTGTCGGAACACAGTCGATGTACAAGCAGAAAGAGAGACCTGTACCAGTGAATAGCCTCTGGTGACCGGCATCTTTTTCTGGTCCGGGAGCAGAGATTACTGCTGTTCCTGCGACAAATGCAAGAAAGAATCTCTCGCAATAGGCTCTCGTAGGAAAACAATACAATGCTAAATGATGCACACGGGCCTAAAGCGACATTGCGGAGAAGAATTACTGGCGGCACTTGGAAAGGAAATATTCCTTAACAAATAGAACTGTTTATAATTCGCTACCAACATTAAAGTATTTCAGGCGGTGTTTACATAAAGGGTACACCTGAAACAGTTTGGCACTTTCAAGGCACAGAAGCAAGAGAGCGATATGGCTAACACATGCAACAAGCAACCCATCGCTTCTGCACGCAAGGTGTGCAGCCTTCCCATCATGCCACTGTACTATGCAAATGAGACCTGCAACAGTGAGACTTGATCACATGCGAAGAAAGCTCACAGATTCAAATACATTTGTATGGTTTGACTTGTGTAATACTTCTTAAGGAAACTGCGCAGGCACACTTTAAAAATGTAATTCTTTAAAATATTTCCCAATTTTTTAAAAAAAATACACTTAATATGCTAAAAGCAAAAGTACAAAGCCTTAGCTAATGGTTTTTTTTATAACTTTTTGTTGCAGAACATTTATTTACTGAGATACATGCATATGCACAAACAATAACTACATAGAAAATATCTTGGTGCATAGGACTCTTAAAATACTTGTAGTTAAGTGCAAGTATTTATTTGAAAGGTTGATGTGACAGGTAGATGTGCACGTTGTGGTAGGTCGTACGGCGTGGTGCTGTGGGAGCTGCTGACGTGCGAAACGCCGTACAAGAACGTGGACTCGTCTGCCATCATGTTCGGGGTGGGCAACCACTCGCTGCACCTGCCCATCCCCACGACGTGCCCGGCCGGCTTCCGCCTGCTGGTGAAGCAGTGCTGGAGCGCCAAGCCGCGCAACCGGCCCTCCTTCAAGCACATCCTCCTTCACCTCGACATTGCCGGGGCGGAGCTGCTCATCACGTCCCCGCAGGAGTACCTCGAGACCCAGGTGCGCTCCTCTCTCCGCGGGCGTTGCCTCGTCTGCCTGCTCCTGCTGGGTGCGGTGGTGTGATACTAGTAGAGCACATCCGTTCAGGGCTGTTCAGTTAGTTTTGCCATTGGGCCACTTTCAAAGTGCTCAGTTTAGGGTAGAACCCTTTTATAATGTTCTTCAGGGGATCGTGGGGAAAGTGACGTAAGCAGGAAAATTATAAGAGAGAAAGTCAAAATTCAAGATGGGAAACCAGTGTATAACAATTTTTTATTTATAATCCAAAAGTATTGTAGAAACATACACAATTAGTTATTAAATTAATAATGGCAGTTATTCTCATTTCCTTGCTTCAATAATTAATTATCTAAATTAAAAATTGTAGTGAGTGCTTCACCTGTGACTGGCAGGTAACAACGTACTCCCTCTAAATATCCAACGTTTCGTAAGCTTGCATTTCAGTAACCTGTACTGCAGTTTCATCTTCACTCGGTCGCAGCAATGATTGTAGGTTGGTGTTAATTGTATTGGCTCCGCTCGTGTTAATGTTTACAATTAACTCTTGATAATGAACCTATTATAACTTAACGACCACTGACATATGCCAGAGCAAAGAAGTACATTTGAATCTTCAGTATCGGACTACCTCGCAGCAGTGTTTTACAAGAGCAAATTAAAAAAAAAAACTAGTTCAGTGGAATTAGTTGCAAAATTGTAAACTTTTGCTAGGAACATGAACTTTTAACTTGTTTCTTTTAAAATTCCTCAGACTTTATTTTCTGATTTCCATAAAGATACAGTCAGTAACTGAAAGACAGGTTAATGTTTTCTCTGTCTAGTTGCCATTTTTAACACTCGACACGAGATGGTAGTCCATAGAGAAAGATGGAAAATAATTCCAGTGACAATACTGGATTTTTTATCTTTTGTGCTGCATTGTTTGGGATTGTGGAAGCATCAAAATAAAATGTATAGCAGAACTGCCGTAATACATTGCAGTTACTTTAAAAGAAAACAAATTAATGTTAACCTGTCCTTTATTAGGTATAAGTACAGACCCGAAAAAATAGCATTTGTGATAAAACGAAAAATAACACAAATTGTTTGCATTTTAGTGCGAATAAAGTGATTTTTCCCGTTTTACTTCAAATACAGCTATTTTGAAAATTTACACCGACCTTTACTTGCAACTAAACCAATATTCACAGAATAAGTGCTACAAAATGACATGTTTTGTTGCTTTGCTAACTAAATATGGCAAAAAAAAAAAAATGCACACCGACAAGCAATAAATGTTTATATTACGTTTTGTGGTTGAGGTTAGGAATATTCGTCGTACTGTTTAATAATCGTCCGCCGTCTGAAGGTAGCCGGAATTATTACAAGGTCTTGACGACCGTAGAATACACGCGGCTAGAGAATATTTGTCAGCAAATATGAACGTAAATTAGAGCATGAGTTAAGATGAAAATTTAGCAAACTCTACAACGCTAATTTTTACACAAAAAAACGAAAAATGACGATTTTTGAGAATTTTGCGAATGAATGTTTTATGTCGCATAGTGTCTTCTTACGGCATATTTTATGTGTTTTTGCATATTCGAATATGAATGCATGCAGAGTTGGCCAGTAGATTTATTTGAATTATCACCATAAACGAAAACATGTTTTACTTTCCGTAACGTGTGTTTGCGGCCATAAATAATATGAGTGCAAGTGATGATGCGTCACTTAGTGAACATTCTAGTGCACGGCCCTGCAAAAGTTTTTTTTGCTGACTAGGAAACTCCGCCGTAATAGTGTTCATGTCTACCAAGCACCACGTTATCTATTGGAATTTGCGCGTACTAGCTCACAGAGTTTTTTTACATTTGTAGCATCACGTTTCATCCAACAATTATTAGCTTTTTACAAAGCGGCACGGCGGTAAAAAAATGTGTTTATATGCATTTCCTTATGTAGAATATATTTGTAAATTGAATTATCATGTATTTTTGTTTTGTATTCTTCCAGCTAACTGTATTTTTATCATACATATTTCTCTGTAAATACGTGCGGTAAAAGAATACACGTTTTGAACAAATAAAAGTTTTGTAAGCGGGCCTAATGAAAAAATCTGTCGTTGAAAGTTATAGTTCAAAAACGTAAAAGTTGATATCTCTAATTTTTTTTTTCTGTTCGTACAAGGAATTTTTAGTGATTTTATAATTGTGTATAAATAGTTTAAATTAGTCTCTTTACGAAACAATATGCCCTTACCAGTGTATTGTGATCGTTGTTCAAGGTGTCGGACAGAAGTCAAAATCTTAAGTAAGAAAATGTGAAATTGTTTTCAATGTTGTCTGATGATAAAGGTAACTAGTGGGTTTGTCTTGAAAACGTGGTTGTCTATTTCTCTGAGCGTTAGGTATTTTTTTGCAAGGAAATAACAATTGTTTAAAAAAAGCACCGCTTTTCAATAGGAATAACACTGCCAATTTCCGGTTTTTATGAATAAAATGACATTTCTCAAATTACGTATGTCTTTATAAAGAGCACATGACAGATTTGAACAATTCTCATGGGAAAAACCTGCATTTTTGTAGCAAGAAAATAACACCTACTTTTTCAGGTCTCTAGCTATAAATAGTGATCACATTGCTTTTCTATAGTACTAAATGCAAACTAATTGAATACTATCTCGTTTGTGACCATGATTACATATTGACTTTTGTTCACTTATGTTGCACAGTGTCTCCACCTGGCTGTGTTCATGACAATATACTCTTGTTTCCCGTTAATAAGCCACTCTAAGTCTCCTGACTGTCACTCTGTCCTCATGGCTCAGGGGCAGAGAGAGTGTCTTCTAACTGAGAGGTCCTGGGTTTGAGTCCTGGGATTTCCACAGCAGATTTTCTATTCAAATACATATTTGAAGTGTTAATTTGCATTGGAGTTGCTCTATACGAGTCAGATCTGGTCGGGCGGAATTAAAAAACCAGTCAAGTTAGCCTCTGCACAGGAGGGTTTTGTTTCTCATTTTCTTGTATGGAGGCTAACTGGGGGTTTCTCCTAGGTGCTAAATGTTTTGCAATTTTTATTTAATGGTCTTTTATTTATTAATGAGAAATGTATTGGTGACGGAGTTGTTCACCATTTTCCTCTTGGAATATAAAACATTAGTTGTAAACAAAAAAAAAAAAATCAAGTAGTTATAAGAGAGTGGGTTTTGGATCAGTTTATTTAGCCGAATTTTCCAATGAAAATATAAAAATTTGAGCTATGCGACTATATAAGAAAAGTAACTTCAGTCGACAAACAGTGAAAAATATTTTGTTTGTTCTTCAACGTGTTTGCTTCCATCGTTGGAGGAACTTGTGTTAAATTGTCCATAACCTTCATATTTACCTTGTGAAGTGTCTTATAATCACATTTATGTGTGAAAAAGAATGTTTAAAATGAGTATTCTTATCGTGCAATTGGTGGTATTATTCTGTTTGTTCATACCTTTTCAAAATTGAATTTTGTTGATAAATTGCCACAATGTGATTACACAAAAAACATATTTCTTCACCAATTATTTGATCATAAAATTTAGCATAATGAATCAATATTGGTACTTAAATAAAGTCCCAAATGCTTTGCAATTAATAACAGTGTATACCACACCACAAGTCTATTAAAGCATAAGGATTGCACATTTTTTCCCCCCGCAGTTTTTTTGGAAGTAAATATGTATTGGAGTTTACTTGAATACAAGACAATGATTTTTTTTTCCACATTCAAGGACAATGTAAAAGTCACATTCACACATTCACAAGTCCATGGCAATGTGTTCACATATGCTTCGTGGAAAGATACGCAGTGAATAGCAAGGAAACAGGGCTTTGTGAAATGTTCTTCCAACAGTAAACCATCTTTGTTGGTCAGGTTGTTGCTGTTGGCAAGGAATTAAAAACTAATAAGGTGGTTCCGCCCCCTCACCCCTAATTTTGTGAGTGGGACATAACATAACATTTGTTATCCCTCCCCCCTTCCTTTTTCCTTGATTATTGTTTGTGTGTTTGCCTATGCCAGTTGGCGAGTTTAGAAGTATTTGTTTCAAAGGCAAATTATTAACTACATTAATACAACATATACATAAAAATGTTAATTATATGTAATCTGTAAACTAGTAAATTAACATTATTCATACAAAAAGTGCAGTCTTCATAATTATTGGATGACTTCAACCAAACAATCTGTGATTGATGGTAATGTTTCTGTTCAACAGAAATTCTTTTTGAGTTAAGTGGCCGCAGTTGTGTGGTCAGACTGCTTGCCTCCCTCTTAGGCAAACTGGGTTCGATTCCCGGCAGGGTTGCTCCCAGATTTTCACATGTGGGAATCATGCTGGACAATGCCGCTGGTTGACAGGTTTTCTCAGGGATCTCCCGTTTCCCCACACCCTTGTAATCCGACACCGCTCCATACTCACTTCACTTCATCCTCATCGGCTCTCTAGACCTAGATTTTAAGAAACATCCACATATCTCTTCCGAACCTTTTTGAGTTGAGGAGAAGGGTGGTTTTTCTTTGGGTAGCATCCCCCCCTCTTAAATCACTACCGTGCCTCGTGGCTGACTCGCTGCTCGCATGTCGGCAGGCGACGTGGAAGCAGGAGATCCGGCTGCAGATGCAGCAGATGCAGTCGCACGGCAGCCACATGTCGAGGTTCGAAGCGGAGCTGGTGCGTAAGCGAGAGGAGGAGCTGAAGCACGCGCAGGACATCCGGGACCACTACGAGCTGAAGCTGGACCGCGTCAACAGCATGTACCTGGAGATCATCGCGCGCAACCTGCAACTGGAACAGGAGAGACAGGAGCTGCGGCTCAAGTGCCTGCAGGTCGACCAGCAGAAGCAGCTGCTCGAGGTGAAGAGGCGGCAGGTGCAGCAGTGGGAGCAGCTGCTCATCNCCCTCCCCCTTCACCTCCCTCCGACCTTCCGTTTGGGTGTGGAAGTCTAGACTATCGAGTCGTTGCATGGGAGGGCAGCACTCTCTCAGTGTTTATTGAATATATTGTATGCTACATTATTCAAACAAAATCAGGTTTTCAAACAGTTCTTATATTATTTCACGTCACTTTTAATTCATTTTCAGCACAATTCCCTGCAAATGTGAGGGTTTAGTGTTAGGTCCTTGTCCCCTGTAACCTCCTCTGGATCCACCTCATGATAGTGAGTGCCTCTTTTCCCCTTCCATCACGACTCTGATCCTGAGTGCAACTTTCTCCTGGCACGACTTCTCTGCAGCACGACTCAGAATTTTGTCTTTAAGGGGGAGAGATTCCTGCATATATTCGTCAGTCCTTCATTACTTAATTTCCAGAATCAATATTTAAAAACCAAAATTATTAATACACAGGGTACATCTAAACAGTTATTTTTAAATCCAACTTACTTTCTCCCATATTACTTATTTCACGTCTATAACCGTAATCAAGGGTTCCCTCATTTTATCATTATCGTGTCATGTGGGAAAATACTGATATAACTGAAACAATTCTGTTAAGTAGTCCTTTATGCCATGCCAAGCTTTGATTTGATTACGAAGATTTGTTGAATTAGATGTCTCAGCCTTAGGCCAATTGGTGAAAGTGGTCACAGCTTGGCATTATGTTATAATCAAATTACCTGATCAATGTGTAAAAATGCCTCTTAAGAGGTCAGAAGTTCAGTTCCAGGTACATCAATAAGACAGTCGTGGAAACTTGAGAAGTTCCGGCACACTGCCATTAGCGTCAATTACAGAACACATGTTTTATGTTGCATTACAAAGTCAATGAAAGTGAAAATATGACTGATAAGATTTTTTTACAAATAATTTCATCTAACAGTACGTATAACCACAAGCCTAAAAGAAGCCCGTTATTTGGAACAAAATTGTACAAAACTTGTTTTGTAATAAATCCAACCAGTACATTCCATGTTACGTTTACGCCTATATACAGTTCAAGCTTTTAGTTCTACCATTATTGTGAACAAGAAACATTCTCACTTCTACAATTAAAAATATATATTCAATATTCTTTGTGCTAAGTCTAAATAATCAGTTTTAAAAAGTAGACAGAATGCTCAAATACTTACAGGACGGTACGTAGACACGCACAAGTCAGATGAACATATTTTCCACACGGATGTGTTGTCCCGCATTTCGCTAGCTAGGCCAGTTTATTCAGGCAGCGAGGGTTGGCACACTGTCGGCAGCCTGAAGAAGCTGGCCTAGCCAGCGAAACATTGCAACCGTGTATCTGCGTGGAAAATGTGTCCGTCCGTCCGTCCACGAGTACTGCCCTGTGAGTACTTGTGTATTCTGTCTCCATTTTGTAATGTAATTGGTCCAGCAGCCTATCCCCACCATATCAAGCAAATAATCTGTACAACTTAATAGTCGACATGTAACATTTCCCTTATTGGGATCCATCCTTAGTTTGTAACAAACGTTTGTCGTGTAATCGTAACATAACATTGTTTTGTGGAATTGTGTATAATTTCATAGGCGTGATGATATTTTTCTGCAGGAGGGAGAAGAAAGTGGGGATGAAGAACAAGAAGCAGTTTGGCACAAAGCGGCAGTCTCTGACAAACAAGTCCACGCCCACCTCGCCTGAACAAAACACGAGCAGTCCAGACTCTCCGCAGAACTGGGCCTGTGGGGTGAGTCTCGTTTCCTTTGCTTCTTCCGTAGTCGCATCTTTGTACTTTCTGCAACGTCAGCATTCAAAGGTGTACATGCTGATGAGTGAAAGTCGCTATCTGAATGCCTCTGAACTAAATTGAGGAACTATTTCTGTTAAATTTCCTATAATTAAATGTATTTCTAATATTTTAACTCAGTATGTGTAAAGTTGTGCGTATATGTGTGTGCCATGAAGCCTACTTGCTGCCATGAAGTATTTTTATGAAATTTTCACCTTTCGCGACCCCATCAATCAAGATGTGTAATAACTACCACATCTGAAATTCGAAATCTGTTTCTCTCGCCTATCCACATTTATTTTACACCTTTTCTACCTTTTTACAAATGTGAGTCCAGTTATTTACCACTGTTCCACCTCGCTGAGAGAGAGAGAGAGAAAGAGAGTTGAGTTGAGATATTTAGGTGGCCCTTAACAACGAGGTTTTGAGAGCCGATGAGGATGAAATGAGTTGAGAATGGAGCAGCGCTGGAGTGCAAGGGTGGAAGAAATGGGAGATCCCCGAGAAAACCAGCAGACCATTGGCATCGTCCGGCATGATTCTCACCTGTGAAAACCATGGAGTGACCTGGCCGGGGATTGAACCTGGTTCGCCTTGGTGGGAGGCGAGCAGTCTAACCGCTCAGCCACCGCGGAGGGGAGAGAGAGAGTGTTGGATTTTGTCCAGGGAGGGGGAGATAGTGCATACAGGATAGTTATGATTGGAAGATGAATGTGTAGCAGGCTTTGAAAACATTTTTCCACATTTGTTTTTTTGTGCCGTTACATGGTGTGTGTTATATCGTTATTTCAGGCTTCTATTGTGATCTAACATCAAATTCTGTTTTAGTTACATGTCGGGGCGCGCAGGCACTGCGATGTGGGCTATTGCAAGGATGAGACCTCATGGGGTTGGTAATATTACTGGCTTGGGAATTGAGTGGCAATTTGGTGTGCACCAGTTTGTTTCGATGGTTGGGGGTCGTTTGAAGACCAATCTGGGAGGTTTGGAGAACAAGTTCTGTGTGAGTAGTGACGAGGCCAGAATTTTGTGCCGATAGTTGAGAGTTGATCAGAGTTTGTCCACGCCTTTGTGGTAAGGGACAACCTGGGCGATATCCGAGTCGCTGATTTTTGTTTGAGGATCTGTGGTTGAAGTGGCAAGCTGAATCTGCTTGTGTACCAGGGATCTGGGGTAGCCTCTATCGCGAAAGGCTAGAGCATACTGTTTGGTCGAGTCTGTTCCAGTGGAGCAAATGCATTCAGCTCTGGTGGTAAGACTGTACGGCAGAGATTTCTTGGCATGGAATGGAAGGTGGTTGGTGGGTTTAATGTGAAAAGCTGTATCAATTTTGCCATTGTGAAGGAAGGTCTAGTTCCACATTCGGAAATATGGCATGTGATTCAGGGTAGGTCCAGGTGAACTTGAGCAGGCTGTGCGAGTTAAGGTTGTCGAGTTGAAACCCAGACGAAGACGATGTCTTCTATAAAATGCAATCTCTAGTAGTGCGACTGCATTGGCTGGTGGCTCAGAAAGTGTTGTCCCAGTTTACACATGAACAGACTGGCGTAAGAGAGGGCAGTGCAAGTGCCCATGGCTATGCCTTTAATTTGGAGGTAGTGCTTGTTTTGGAATCTGGAACCGTTGTTGTGTAGTGCGAGACTCACCAGTTCAGCCAGAAATGCTGTAGAATGTTTCCTGTTGAACGAAACATTAAGGGCTTGGAGGTATTTTGCGAGTTGAGGCCTAAAGTCAAGGGATGGCTATGTGCTGAACTGGCATGCATCCTTTACATCAGCAACTTACCTCGTGCCTGGCGGCAGTTTTGTGGAGTCATTACTAATTAGAAATATTTTCTTGGCTGGATAGAGGTAGACGTTATAATTTGCAAACAAAATATTAACTGAAATAATAATTTGAACATTTTTAGTAGTTCTAAGTGAACTAATACATTCTATTCTGTCTTGTCTTTGTACAGTATTGGGATTTTGTTTCTAACCCTGAGAAAGTTAGTATTCAACTTTTTTGTTACTTTTTTCATGTACCATATTTGCATATACTCTTTCTTGTTTTTTTATAAATATTTGTTTCTGCACTAATTGGGACTTTTTTTTGGGGAAAAACATAAAAATATTTTTAATTTTGCCATGCATTGTGGCTAAGCAAAATTAACAGGATAACTTGAAATGACAGCATATTTGCTATAATGATATTGCTGATCTACCTGATATACTAGTCTGTGTGTATGTAAAAACTATGTAGTAACAACCAGTAAATTGTTTCACAGGTTGATTAAAAAAATTATTATTTTATACATAACCTAACATGCTTCAGTAATTACTTAGTCAATAAAAGTTAAAGTCTGATATGAGTGTATTTAGTTTGCAATGAAGCATTTTTTGTACGCAGAATCCTGTCATAGCCAATTTGGTTTTGGATGACAACATGCTGCCGAAAGCTATCGTAATGCCGGGCTGCGATGGCGTGCGACAGCAGCGGAGATTCCGTCACCGCAGGACTGCGTCTGGTGGCAAGAGCAGCTGCTCTACTGCGTCCAAGCCTAGCCCCAGCCAGGAAAGAAAGGTATTTATACTTTCACTAGATGTTTATACTTTGCCGACATTTATTCCTTCAACAGCTGTAAAAAATTAATCTAACTACAGTTCTGTGGCAAAAGCATTCACATTGTACCAATTGGATAGGTACTCGACTTAAAAATGGCTGTTTTGAAAAAAAAAATAATAGAAGAAAAACTTAAATTAAATTTAGTTAACTTTTATTGAAGGAAAATATAACTTTGGTTATACACTATAGAGATTTAGGTATACACACAGTTAAATCAGATCAAGTAATTGTCTGAACATCTAGAACTAAGTCCCAAATCCAACAGTCATTCTTCGATCTTCATTCGCCTCTGAATATTTACTTGTTAATCGTCTTCCAATATTCTCAACCTACTGTTACAAGAGTTTGAATTAAAGTGTAGGCAAGGTGGTTGACCTGTTTTAAGCTTAAAAAGGAATTTGTTCATATACAAACACAAAGAAGAAAATAAATACTCGGAACAATAATCCAGCGTAGACTCGGACATAATGATGCGCTGATCTGTTTTGTCACCAAAACTTCCCATGCATAAAAAACTCTTTGGGCCTCCACGGGCGACATTACCTCACCTGCTGTTAACCCTCTCATGTTCGTGAAGGCATCTTAGGTTCACTGCCTCTCTTAAGTTCTCATTTACAACACCTTTACTTAAAAACTGCCACGGATATCTTCCTACAGTCAGGATCGCTAGTGCTATCAAAGGCTGGTATGCGCTCGCAGGGGCAGACACCGCCTCTGGAATGCAGAACAACCTGCCTCTGGGGTAAGGTGACGACTGCACGCTATCCTAGCAACCACAGCAAACTGCACCCTCCAGGAGGAAAGTTACTTATATTGTCATGTATATTTATGCTGTTTGATTCTTTTGCTAAAAATTATTTGTCCTAATGTAGCTAACTTTACTTTTAGCAACAGCATCACTGGAATTTGTACGAGTTACTGACTTTTGATGTTTTCGTAATTTCTTTAAGTGTTAATTGTTTCCGATTTAATGTAGATGTGTGCAACTAATAATTTCATCACTATTTGTACAAATAAAGCTCAAATTAAAAAAGTTAAATGAGAACATTAATGTGAGGTGTGTAAGTCGTAAGGCACTAGTCAGACTAAAATATTTGGTCGCAACTATTTTATATCAATGATTCTGAAAACGCCACATCCATTGCAGAGCGCGATGATGCATTGAAATAGGAAGGCACAGTTCCTGGTAATGGATGTTAATAACAATTAGACAGCACTTTACATTACACACATGAAGATGACCTAATCATTGTAGTATTATGATGCATTTTCCTGCTCACTTTTACTATCCAAGTAACTTTACACATTTCATCGTGCAATACCAGATGATGAGCAACAACGGACAGACCATCCCCACTTACAGTCTGCTAAATCGTGGGTTCACTGCGTTTGCTTGTCACGAGCTTCATTTATTTGTTTCACAATTGCAACCTGATGACTGCGTGTTTCATGCCATGCTTTATGTAACTTTTGAAGTTGATGTTGCCTTGTTATTCTGCTGGATCATAAATTCCATTTTGTGCTAAGTATTTGTTTGCTGTTATGATTTTGTACTTTTGAGCATATTTGTTCTGCAAAATAATTTTTTTTTGTGATTTAGTTCAATAATTCTCAGTGTCAGATAGCAAATTTGTGTACATCAGTTGTTGCAATTTTTTTCATCATATAATGTGTTTGGGTAAAATCACTTCAAATGCTTCATTCAACATTGTTTGAAGGGCGCTGCTATAATTGCTTAAAAGTTTGTTTTAACCACCTACACTTCATAATTAATAATATCCTAGTAATGCTTCATTTTTCTCACCACAGATGTGTGTTTCACGTAAACATAAAACAAACAGTGTATGTTTCATCTACATTTTAGTACAGTCCATTTATGGTTACTTCCAATTTCTGAAGCCCACCAACCATCAACAACTTATTTCAATAGCAGACTCGCTTTGCAACAGAAGATCTGATTTATCAGCTACCGTGCCAACACTGTAATGCAGGATACACCAACACTCTCAGGCAGAGAATGAATGGCCACAGAGCAGACGCTAAACAAGCCATAGCTGGTCACATCCACAACCTACAAGACGAACCATATGCAGCATCACACAGCACCAGAGTAGCGAGAGCCCTACCACCTTCAAGCAACAGCTCAGAACTCAGACGCTGGGAATTAACCCTCCAATTTATAACAAAACCCAGGCAGCCCCCGAGCTTCAATATAAGATAATCAAAAATAACATACTTTTGTGTTAACATAACTATAAAATGCTTGTGATACATAATATATTGAGGATACAAACAAACACATCATACATGGGGTGATTTTTGAAAGATTTGATTCAAAAAGTGTGAAGAAACCGCAAATAGACTATACAGAGACACTGCAGTAGCTGCTGGTCTCTCTCTCACACTATACAAAAAACTGGTTTAAATCCAGCTGCTGTTATCCTGGACACGTAAAAGCTTACATTGAGAGGTTTTCCACAAACTATGATTGATGATTGTGAAAAATGTGTCTTCATTTGCAGCACTTTATATCCTCTACATTTTTGCAGGGATTTAATATTTATGTTACAGGAAAGTGTAACTTTACAAGTATTTTTCTGTTGAGGTACATTTCCCAAAAACGTGAGCTATTATTATGGAATGTCCTACTATACTTACGTCCATCCCAAACACATTATCGTAGGTTTCAAGTTACTACCAGACAAGCATGGAAATGAATTCAAATTATGTGCAGTTATGAATGATGAAGGGAATGCATCAACCGGAGTGGGTAATGCTGTTCCAGACTGAACAGGCGGAGGAGCAGGCGCGGGTTAACCAGGAGACCCAGACGGAGATGGAGATCAGCGAGACGGACACCAGTCCCAACCCTTATGTAGCGTCTCGGCAGTTCAAGGACAGCGTTTCACCAGAGCAGGACAGGGAGCCAGTTGCTGGCGACAAGTCTCCAGGCAGCGAGAGCTTGAACGGCAACACCGTTCGGGCGGATGCCCCAAAGTCGCTGCTCCACCCGGAATCCTACCCCTCGTTCCTGGACAAGGCAGACGAGGATGAGGTCGAGGAGGAAGACCCCAACAGCAATGTGAGACTGAGGCTGCCGGAGTGCAGCGACGACGACCACCTGGAGAGCCTAGGCAGGAAGGTGAGCGAGATCCTGAACGGCAACCAGGTGGACGGCGAGAGCAATGGAAATGTGGGGCTCGGCCACCCCACCCGCGGCATCATGGACGAGGGGCTGCTCAGGAGGATATCCAGCGGCCGGGACTTGGTGGGAGACTACCGTGGGGTCATTGTGTCAGGGAACATGGCTCACCCCGTCACCGGCCGGCTCTGCGAGGCAGAGAGCTCAGAAACGCTGGACTCTCAGTCGAGCCGTGACGACAGGTACGAAGAGAGCTGGTCTGAGGGCGAAGGCGACGGACTCTCAGCATACTCTCTTCGTAGGAGGAGGTGAGTCCCTGCATGTGATGCCTTTATTTGTCTAGTATGACGTTTGAGCTAGGGATGTCAAAAGTCGATTCCTCGATTATTACAGGTATCGAGAATCGAACACCTAATTTTTATAAATCCTTATCCACCTCACATGAATTTTTAAGGTTATGTTGTACAGCAACAGGTAATTGGTTTTGCACATAGGCTGAACCTGTACCGAAATCGTATTTGTTGTGTTGATTGACTGCATTTAACGTATACTTTTCCTGGTCCCTGCAAAATTCCTATTTAATTAAAGCTGAAAATGTCTGCTGCTACCAATCTTTGAATAATCTTTATTTTATTGTCCATCAAAAAAAATTATTCATTCCCGTTACTAAATATTGCATTCAATGATGGTTCGCCCATGAAAGAATTAAGATAATATTCATATCTTCAATACAAACGACATTGAACAATCAATTAGGGAAACATACTTAAAAAATTCTTAACAAGCCTAGCAACAAATCTTTTAACATAACTTGAAAGGGGCCTATATTTTTGTGCGGACTTACAACATTAAACCCTATTAAGTTTTGAACAGTTAAAAAAAAAAAAAATATTTTTTAAATTTTTTTATTTACATACTTGCTTATTACTGCACCAATGTACGGATGACAAATATGATGTGTTGCAAACAAAACACGACACAATGTTATATCTTATGAGATCGCCATAAAAGTATGGTCTAACGATCCACACTTAACAAATTAANCACGACACAATGTTATATCTTATGAGATCGCCATAAAAGTATGGTCTAACGATCCACACTTAACAAATTAATGATAAAATTTCCAACGCACTTTCACTCACTGCCATCTGCTTTTACCGTTGTACTACGTAGCCATGGCGTACTAAATTCGTTACGCACTGTAACCAGGAATTATTACAGTGCAAGATTAGACATTGTAAAGTATACACCACTTAGGTAGGCATACATATTTATGCAAAAATCAAACTGCATGCATGTGAGACGGAAACTGATTTATTTACAAAATGCATTTATTGCACATGAAAGCATCACATTTTGTATGTTGGCAGCCATGTCAGAAATATGTAGAGTGTAAACGGATGGATGGATGGATGGATGGATGGATGGATGGATGGTCGGCTTCACTCCTTTTAGTAGCTTTTGCGTCATAATTTTGGGATTTATATTAATTACTGGCAATGTACGATTACAGTTGAATTTCAGCATGAACCCTGTTAATGTGAAGTTGGAGGATAGTGTGTGATTGTAGGGTATTGGTGAGGGGAGGATAGGGTGGTAGTGGTGAGAGTAAGGTAGAGATCAGAGGAGATTACAAGCTGGTATAGGAGTGCAAGGTAGGGAAAGAGGAGTGTAGTGGCGTGAGGAGGGAAGGGAAGCATAGAGGAGGAAGGAGGGATGGGTAGAGGTAAGGTAGGGGAAAAGGTGAGAGGAAGGTAGGGTAGAGTATAGTTGAGAGCCCTGACTACCCTGGTAACGTTAGCTGGCCGGTGGAAGGTGTCTTCTTTGGCGGTGTAGGTGGCAGCTGAGATGCTGTGTGTGGTACGTACCAGAGGATGTTAGAAGAGGAGCTTGCTGAGCTGGTGATTGACCCTCTTTGATGTACAGCCCCCTCTTTCTTCCAGGAGTATACCTGATTGTCAACTGGTCCGCTTTCCCTTCGTACCACAGCCTTCTCTAACCCTAGCTTGGTAGCTTTGCCCCGTCCAGCGGTATAATAAGACGTATGGTGGTGGAGGTAACCAATTCGGTTGATAGTGGGTGGCCAGTAAGTGGTATACACAGCCTGATGGAATGAGGGATGCTGAGGTCAGGCGAGGTGGGGATGCCTGTACTACTGGTCTTCAACCCAGAGACTTGACACGTGGAACGTCGCGGTCTGACACAAGTTGCAAGCTGTAGGTTACAGTAGACGGCAAAGGGTGTCTGCTCCCATGACTCCCAGGTGTCACGAAGCTGCTGGGAGTTGGGCTATTGTTTCCAAGCAAGAAACCTTGGGTGCGGAACGTCGCGGTCTGACATTACTAGAAGGTCGGTAGTCCAAGATACAACTGCTCTAATGAGGCCCAGGCAAGCTTCCAATATGAGAGAAAAGGAGCAAGGTGTTGCCTCATTGGCGACCCTAGAAGAGTCTTACTAGGGCATGTGACGAACCGGAAAGAAAAGGACAGGGTTTAGGAATACAGAGTGCTGGAGAGACAACTCGATCAAGTCCGATTTGTGACCGTTTTATTGATTGCTCAATTAAAACACACACAAACATCCTGTGCCCTGATTGAGGCCTGAAGGGCCGGTCCTAAGTTGCCAACAGGTACAGTTACCTATGTCTCGGAAGACGCAGTGCGGGGGGCAAGGGTAACCCCAAGACTGCGGTACTCGCACTCATGATAGCTGAGAGTAAGCTACAAGGTAGCTGGAAGCACGGGAGTTTTGGTATGTTGACAGGCTGTCTCGTGCAGAGAGGAGCTCTCGACGAAACAGCATAAGACTGTTGCAACTTGAAAATGTTGGTATTTCTTTGGGCAGAGTGATGTTCTGCAAAGGCAAGATGTGAAGTCTCATGGCTCTCGGGCAGTATAACAACGGGCAAATGGACTGGTGCCAGACGGCCTCGAACTGAGGACTGCGGGTCCTATTTATACTCGGTTCACAGGGCCAGCGTGGGGGTTGCAGGGTGTGGAGAGAGAGACGCGAAGGAGGGAAGAATGTTACTGAGAGCGACGGAAACTTCTCCTCAGGTGCTAGGCGCTGGAGCGGTAGAGCAGAGAGGTTATGCAAAGCAGGTTGCTGCGCAGCAGGCAGCAATAGCGGGGCAAACGATTCTGGCTTGGAAGGCGCCTTGTGGCGTGTACGGCATAACGGCTCCTGTTAGGAGGTGGCGAGGCTAGACGAATTAATGACGTCGCTCGTGGTGCGTCAAACGCCTCCTCCTACTCCTCTCCTCTTCTAATCTATCCTCCCTCCACCACCACCACCCCCCCTCACTGCCCCTTCTCAACCCTCTCTGCACTCCCCCTCTNTCCCTAATTCCACCCAGCCACCCTACACCCCCACCCTGTTTATTACTACCCATTCCCTCCACTCCTTCCACCTGCATCCACCTCTATCCACCCTTCTCTCTTCCTCTACACCACCCTCCTCCCCTTTCTCTTTACAGCCTCTCCATTCACCCTTCCATCCCCCTCCCATTGTCTCTCTTCTCCACTGCTTTACCAACCCCCTCCTCCTCCAGTCTTCCTTTCCACAATATCCACCACCCCCTTCTTCCTTTACCCACCCCTCCTCACTCTTCGCCCCAGCTCTACCATCCTCCTTCTCCCTCCACCCTCCCCTCCTCTATCTTTCCTCTTATCCTACCCATCTCTAAACTCATCTCATTATCTTTGCCTGCTCCTATCCTGACATCTACGCATCCTCTCTACAATCCGTTCACCTCTTCCCCAACCTTAATCTTCTCCGACCCTTACCCTACCCTCCTCTTTCTGTCTATCTGTATATCTCTACTTCTCCCCCCCCCCCTTTACCACTCTCTGTACCCTCCTTCGTCAGTTAAAGCAATCCCTTCCATTGAAAATAAAGATGCTACTAACCGCATTAATTAAATAATATTCCGTACCGCCTTCACTGGTTTAAATTAGCAGAAATCTGGTTTCAAATGATATTTTGATGCTGCACACCTTTTGTTATTCTCCACCCATACCCCAAACTAAAGGTTTAGGATATCCATATACTTTCGCCTAGACGTATTTGAAATTTAGATAAGCATTGTTACATACTGATTAGCGACATTTTGCACAACATGTTCAGTATAAAGGAAGGCACATTGTAAGGTTTGTTGTGTGTGGCAGCTTGGCTCGCAAGCCCATCGGCCCGGGCAGGCGGCTCAAGAAGCTGAAGATGACGCAGAGCTCAGAGGGTAACCTGAGCGACGAGGAGAACACCCCCGACTACAGCCATCCTCCCTCCAGTCAGTGCTCGACGCTCGAGAGCAACCCCGACCTCGTGCAGGTCATGAACTCCATAGGGGCAGACGACGGTGCCCACGTCAAGAGGCCACACTCTGCAATGAAAGAGGTCAGGATACAGTTTCAGCTGTAAATGTAGGTGCAAAAAAAAAAAAGACCTGTAAAGTGTTTCATGATGAAGCTGTTATAGCAAAATGTGATTTTACTAACATTGTTAATGATACAGTGAACTGTTATTTCATATACACACCATTGCAAGTAAGTCTGCTGTTGTAATTTTTACTGTTATTGTTTTGCTGTCCAGTTATTTGCATATATCTGTGTACATACGTTCCTTGCTTCACGACTCATTCTTGTGGTGTTGTCTCATTTATCTTGCAGTACCTGAATTCCTTTACACGAGACCTTTCACTTTATAATGTCATTCTCGAAACCATTAGAAGAAATAAAGAATGTTCACGAGGCGATGAAATATAGGTGTTGTAATATTCACTGCCCTATATTGGTATCCCACACTATAAAGAAGTACAAAATAATTTGGTGAACATTGGCTAATAAAACCTCACACAAAGCAGTGCTGTAACACAATGCGCGAGGATTCTGTGCTGGTCGCGACACAACCATCTCCCATTCTTCCTTTCATGTAAGGGGAGGAAACGTCACCATGCTTGGCTGTGCCAATAATCTCGTGAAGAAATCAAGGATCAGTCCTTCAAGCTGGATGGATACTGCACAGTCACTAATATTGTTTAGAAGGCAGACATCTGTCAGTTAAAAGTGATGAATTACACAGTTAAATCTCAACACGACCCCCTCAAAATAACAGTTTTGTCGGTAACTGTGAATAATTTAGTTAAATGAAATAAATTTGTTGCATTTATGTTGGTTGTTAACCATTGCAGTTCTCTTCATCACTACTGTATGGTTCAAAAGAGCGGAAGATCAAAAAATAGACACCACTATTAACACACAATTTACATCAATGTCGCTAATGTACACAGATAGATAGAGTTTTTTTCCCCATTAGTGGAGTTTATTAGGACAACAGGCGAGGTGGAAATGCTGAGGAGTATTACAAATAAAACTGTATATACAAATTTAATTTTAAACTTTTCCACCCAACAATTACATACTAGGAATACAGTATTCCTGCCTTGTAAAGCCACAGAGGTGCCACTCAACATCTTTTATAGATGATAAATCTGTGGGGAGATTAGGATTAATTTTTCTGCATTGGGGGAGGGAGTGGAGTAAATTAATATTTACAGTCCAGGGGAACCTCAAAACTGCAGATATGAGCAAACTTTAGCGACTGTCAAAATTGGCATAAAAAGTGACCAAAAATCTGCCTAGGATGCTGCATCCAATGTTAGTAAATAATATAAGGCATTATTCATTCATTAAACAATATTTTAAAGGGTAGGCATGTTCCATTTAAATTGATCGTCAGAACTATAGACATGAACACAAATATTACCTATCTTTAAGAGTAAAAACGTAAGTGCTATGCCCATTTATATTTCCGCCACAGCTGTTCTGCCAAATGAAACAATAATTGTTAGTAAATAAATGCTACCAGTACAATGCACGTTATTTCATGGCAGACGCTGAAGGAGTGACATTTGCTAACTGCGGTCCAGTACCGGGATATCCTAGCTGGGCCTCTTTTGTTTGCGTGAGGAGGAGGGGGAGGGGGCATTAGTTTGATGTGTCTCATGAGACTGCATTGCTTTGTGGTTTTAACATTCAAACAACTGTTTCTACATACATTATTTACAAAATACACAAACTTACTGTTGTAATGCTAATTGCAATTCCTGAGCATGTGTTGTAAGGCAGTCCTTAAAATCACATTTGTATGCCACTTATAAACAATCATTTATTTGCAGAATTTGTTATAAATAGATGAGCGAGTTCTGAGCTGTTGCTTGAAGGTGGTAGGGCTCTCGCAACTCTGGTGCTGTGTGATGCTGCAACTGGTTCGTCTTGTAGGTTGTGGATGTGACCAGCTATGGCTTGTTTAGCGTCTGCTCTGTGGCCGTTCATCCTCTGCCTGAGAGTGTTGGTGTATCCTGCGTTACAGTGTTGGCACGGTAGCTGATAAATCAGATCTTCTGTCGCACAGTTGTAGTTGCCTTGGATGGGGTATTTACTGCTAGCGAGTCTGCTATTGAAAGAAGTAGAGGGTTGGTGGATGGCACAGGAGCCACAGCGCGAGCTATTGCAGGGGTGGGATCCTCTGTGGGCGATAGTTGGGTTGGCATTTGTGGTACGCTGCAGCTTTGCACGAACCGGTTTGTTGCGGAGGTTAGGTGGTTTTTTTGAAGACCAATCTGAGTGGTTTGGAGAGCAGGTCTTGTGTGTGTGTGGTGAAGAAGCCAGAATTTTAAATCCAGAGTAGACAAAGGTTCTGAGTTTACTTACGCCTTCACGATATGGGACCACCGGGGGTATATCAGAGCTGTTGACCTTGGTTTGGGTTTCGGTATTTTATATGACTTGCTGAATCTGTTTGTGGACAAAAGGGCCTAGGGTAGCCGCTGTCGAGGAATGCTCTGGTTATTTGTTCACACTGTTTGTTGAGATCACTGTTGGTGGAGCAGATACGTTTGGCTCTTGTTGCGAGACTGTAGGGTAGGGATTTTTTGGCATGGTATGGGTGATAGCCGTCAAAATGTAAGTGGTGGGTTTGGTGTGCACAGCAGTTTGAATTGGGCCGCTGTGGAAAGTCAGTTCAACATCCAGGAATATGGCGTGTGTTTTGGCGTATGACCAGGTGAACTATGTGTGTAAGTTGTTCAGAAATGAATTAGGCAGTCTTCAGTGGAAGTACATATCATGAAGACTTAGTCGATGAAACATCCAGCTGTGTGGTTGGGTTGGTTGGTGACTGAGGAAGTTTTCTTCTAACCTGCCCATAAACAGATTGACAAAGGATGGGGTCATGTAAAACATCTATCTACAAACGTCTTCGAGAAGACCCAACCACCAGATTCTGGGAACATATCAATCAATTCATTGTAAGACTAAAACCTATCTGAGGCTTCAATTAAACTGCTCACCTCATAGAATATTGCCTCAAGCAAAGACCTCAGCAAACCTTCCCCAGCATTCCTTGTTGAACTTGCCAGGTTTACCCTCAGCAAAAACCCCTTCAGATTTCAAGATACACACTACCTTCAGGTCAAAAAGGCACAGGGATGGTACACACATGGCCCCATCCTATGCAAATCTGTTTATGGGCAGGTTAGAAGAAAACTTCCTCAGTCACCAACCACACAGATGGATGTGTTTCATCGATTACATTTTCATGATATGGACTTCCACTGAAGACTGCCCAATTCACTTTCTGAACAACTTAAACGCGCATAGTTCACTCAAGTTCACCAACCCTCAACTTCTTTCAATAGCAGACTCACTAGCCGCACATACCATCCAAGGCAACTGTAACTGTGTAACATAAAATCTGATCTATTAAATTTTTTTCGACATGCTGCTAATTTTCTGTTATTTGTCATTCATGTTGTCACACCGAGAGTAACTGCTCTTTCAAAATACTGTAATGCAGGATACGCCAACACTCTCAGGCAGAGAATGAATGGCCACAGAGCAGACGCTAAACAAGCCATAGCTGGTCACATCCACAACCTACAAGAAGAACCATATGCAGCATCACACAGCACCAGAGTTGTGAGAGCCCTACCACCTTCAAGCAATAGCTCAGAACTCAGACACTGGGAATTAGCTCATCAATTTATAACAAAACCCAGGCAGCCCCCAGGCCTCAACATAAGATAATCACAGCTTCAAACCACACTCGTAAGCTATATTGGCAAATTCTCTATTTTCCCACCGCACCCTAGTTTTCTACATGGCCGCTAGGTTTACTACCAACAATGTCCTTCCACCATATTGCAGTGTCCTACAACTCGCCGCCTTATGAAGCTGACCCAGGCAGGGAAACGTCGCGATCACGCAACTGCGTGAAAAATGCGTCGTCCTCCTCTGTGTGTGTGTGCCGGTCGACTAGTGCTAGACTGAGCACTTCCATTCCTGTCCTTTTACATATTTTTGGTAGCCTGCTTGCAACCTTAACTCTAATATTCTTTAACGTCACATTTACGATGTACGCAAACCTGGTGGAACTACAAACACTAATATGGAAATAAAAACTAACTTAGATTTTAACAACTATCACAACCCACAGTTAAACACCTGATAAGTTGTCAACGAATCACTGAAGACCAAAGCAAGCATGACATGAGAAGTTTTTAGGCCTACACAAATCCTCTAGTTACAAAGTGTGCTCATTTAATAAGCCATGTACAAGCAATGTTTTTTTTTCATTTCACGTTTTTGGACAAAATTCAGAGGTCAACTGCAAACCAAAATAGTGTCAAAACCCACCTAGACAGATATGCTATTGGGCAAGAAAAACAAATTATAACTATTGACTGTTATAAAGATTGCTGCCTGTATTAACTGAGGATCAAAACAAACCATCACTAGTCCTACCTAACTTGCGAACCAAACCAACCCCTTTGTCACATCTGTTTACAACCATCCATGCATTGGATAATCAAGTATACATATCGGGAATAAATGTTGAGTTAAAAGGTTTTGGTTGGCTGCATAAGGGAGATTGTTCCCTTCCGTTTTGGATTCAGCAGTTTTCCTGCTACGCCTTTTCCAGAGGTTGTATAAAAGTTTTTGGTGTGACAAAGCACAGTCGATACCTTTCCACACTTCCTGAACTTGCAGCTTCACTGCCTTCGTTACTTTCCGACAGGTAGCAGGTAAGGATTATTTCATGCGAAAAACTAGAGAAAAAAGAGAAACCATACCATATAGATCTCAGGAAGTGTTCTGAGCTACATCACATGCCCTGTCTGCTCAATCTCCCGTAACAAAATGTCATGAGCACTGCGACATGTAGCTGGAGTGGCAGGGGAAATACCACTGACCCACAGGGAATACAGTCGAGTTTGCTTTGGTGGGAGGCGAGTAGTCTGGCAAGTACACCACCGTAGTCTCTTAGTATGAACTAATTATTGTTCTTTGTAGTACCACACCTTACCTATTACATTTAGGGCTGAGCGGATACCAGTACCGATATATCGAAACCGGCCAATATCGTAATTGTGCGCAATGCATGTTTAAATCGCCGATATTAAAACTGATATTCTGCCCTAAAAATCTAAGATGATGCTGTTTTCAACTTGCCATAATTGGGGTGGCTTAGCTCACTATTTGATTTTTTTTTAATAGTAACTATTTTTAAATTGGTTTTTACTAAAGTACCCAACTGGCTGTGTTTATTTCTAAAGCAAAATTAGGCACATTTTGCGTGATTGTTTACAAAACATGTATACAACAAAACAATAGTAGCCACCATTTGCGTTTACTGAATTTTATCTACGTAAGCAAGCTTGTAGCATGAACAAAACTTAAAATTTAATCAGCCTAACACATATATAATATTAACAATAATTAATATTTACGATTACCTCCAAAAATATTTTGTCGTAACAGTTTCACGACAAACCACGAACACGGCGACGCATAAAAACTTATGTAATCTTGTAATGTTGGTTACATGTTGCACATTACTGCCGCATAGCTGCGCCATTCCAACAGTTTGTCTTTTTTTTTTGTTTGTTTTGTTGGTTTGTTTGCTGTAGTAGTATGACGGTGTTAGGGTACGAACGTGGTGAAATTATTTACGTGCGCGAGCAACAAACAAATAATATAAGTAGAAGAAAAAGTGACTCGTGGAATTTTTTTTCTGTGCGCAACATGCAAGAATGCAAGACTGTTAACAATATTTGCAAATGTTTGGTTTCGAGAGGCGGTACATCATCAAGGTCGTATAGTACCACAAACTTAAAATGGCACCTTGAATGTACGCACTATTTGAAGTGTTGTTTTTTTAAGAGTTTCATTGCGTAATGACATGCTTTTGGAGTTTATTTTTTTTCTTATAAATATGCCAAATATGCGGTTCCTATATTTATATTTATCGTAATAGTTAGGCCTATCACTGAAACAATAAAAACGAAGACAATTAGAATTTTATTTAGCTAAGTGTTTTAAAAATACAATTTTTAATTTTTTTGAAACATGTAATAATGTTATTTTTCCTTGTCAAGGCAGTATCTGTATTGGTATCGGCAATATCGGCTCACCTCTAATTACATAATAAAAAGGAGACAGAATGTACAAGTACTCACGCGGTGGTGGTGGGAGGGAGAGACACGTCGGACGAACACATTTCCCATGCAGATGCGTGGTCGCAACGATTCGCTGGCTAGGCAAGCTTCATCAGGTGGCGAGCGGTGGTTAGCAAACAGCAAACCTAGCGGCCAAAAAACAAACTAGGGTGAGGCAGGAAATTTGAAATGTGGTGGATGGATTATCTTATGTTTAAGCTAGGTAGGTGTCGTGTCTGGATTCGGTAATGCATTAGTGCGCCAGTTTCCATGTAGAACATGTGTTTGTCCGACTCTTGTTTGCGTGTATATCCACGAGTACTGCTCTGCGAGTAGGCCCTACTCGTGTTTTATAATGTAATTAGTAGTCTAGTGACCTATTCCTGCAATATCCTAATTACTCTTCACAGTACGATTAGGTAGTTTTAATTGTTTAACAGCCAGTCTTGCTCTGTTTTTTGGGCGAGAGAGAGAGAGTGTGTGTGTGTGCGTGTAGTTCGCCACACAGTTTCATTGCTGTCACAGTCACTTTTGTGTTGCAGAGGTCGAACAACGGCAACACTCCAGACAGCTCTGACTCGGAGTCCGACAATGCAAGTAGCATGACCGTGGCGACTCAGCTTGGAAAATCGTCTCAAATTGAAACTGTTGTCTGATATTAGCAATGTGCGAGTACCTGCGTTGGAGGCAAATCATCCGTTGAACAAGTACAACATCTGTGTTTTATATTAGAGCGCAGTAACGCGTAGCAAAACAAATTTCGAAGTTGCAAACAGTCATTTTGTTCGTAGTTTACACATTTCCCGCAATGTTATTATAAAACTGCCATTCATTCCATACAAATGTTGTAATCTTTCTTGTGACGGGATAAGCATGGACACTGTTTGATGTGGTAAATTTTTGTTAACGACCAGGATGGCTGTACATTGTCGATTCTGGCGTGCCGCAGACATACCTCGACACAATTTGTATTGCGAATGTAAATATTAACGTAGTGATATTGCCATATGATTGCACTGTCTGTAAGTGTGAATAGATAATGACATCTTTGTCTCTAGTTGAGACTCTGTTTTTTTACGAAAGTTTTTTGGGATTATGCATAGTTATAATTGTTTGTATACGTTATGCTTTTTTAGATCGACTAGCTTGCTGGACAATTGTTTATTAAATTATGAAACTGATGTAAAAAAAATCTGTTTTGCGATTATTATGAGTATTTATTAAGTTATTCAAGTTTTTTCACGACACATTCCAACTTTTTTTTCTATATGAATATTAAATGAGACTGAAAGCAAAGGATAATGTGTTTTGTATAGTAAAGATGAAAAAATATAATGCCCTTGAAACGATTGGAGTGTTTCTGGACGGTTTTGATATTCTATTTTTCTTTACGTATTCATATAAAGTATTGGTTTTTTCACTTAGTGTAAAGGTACAATGGATTCCTGTAAAATATGTTTGTTTAAATTCCAACCAGAAGTTGTTAGAAATGGAATTATTTCTTATTGGTTTAGCATCGTTTCGCAATGGAAACTGAATTTGATAACGCAAAATCTGGTTATTGTAGACAACGAAACTGGTTTAGTCCTGGTTATCCGGTAATTGACTTTAAGTTATGTGGCACAATGTAAAGTGACTTACAAACATGTACATTCATATTTTTTTGCAAAAAAATAATAGAAAAATTGTATATAGACTTTTAACCTGCTAAGTTTTGTTTTACTGCATTTCACAAATGTACAAAGTCAAGAACAGTTTAGTGTTAATGTGTACGCTGGATCAAAATAGATTCTGCAAGGATACATATTTATCCATTTGTTTGTGAACATGTACTATAAAACTTCCAATCACATTACAACGTCTTATTCCCGGAGGTTACTTTATAGTTGTTAAGACGGTAAATAAAATTTCAGTATCACTATTTTTTACCTGAAACCGAGACGTTAAGAGGAAACCTCTCGCAAAAAGTATATGCGCATAATCTTTTTTGACGTATGTGGTTTAGTGAATTTATCAAATGTGACGAAAAGTGACAAATATTTACTTAAAAGAAAATTATACTGTTGATTCCACAGGAGGACAAACAATTTGTGAAAGCACACAAATCTAAAAAAATTTATTTTGTGCAGTTGTAATTTAAATAAATAAGAATATCGCAGTGTATTATACAATCAAATGAGTTTTGTAATGTTAGGGACTAGAAATGTAATTAAAATTTTGATTTCCACTTTGTTTATGTTGGCTCAGAACTAATACCACTGTTTCCGTATTGAGAATGTTTTTTTACCTTACCGAAGCCATGCAATATTTCATCATTTTCAAGTGTTCAAAATTCGCCAACGGTTATTTATATACATATGTATTTGTTCCCATTAAAAGAAAGTACAGCTAAGTGTGTATTTTTCTGTGATGCTCGCATGGAGTAAATCCCCTCGTAGGTTATTCACGGTAAAGTGAGCACTTTTGAAAGCCCTCTCAGTTGGAATAATCAGTAAATATATTTTATTATAACCTTTGACGTTAATTTCCGACTGTCTAATATAAACACGTGTTTATTACTTAGTGGCATTATTTATTTAAAAAGGTGGTTAAAGGATAAAAAAAAAATGGCTGAAAGGAAAAAGTAACTAGGACCTCAAAAGTGCTCACTTTACCGTGAACAGCATATAGAAAAATTTATTTTGTACCTGGTCTATAAACATCACGCAAATTTGTCCCTTAATAAGTTTCACTGTGTCTCGAATATCAACTGAAAATTGTTCATAGCTCAGGGACAAAAACAATTCCAAGTTGTAAGTGTTTTACCCCCCCTTCCCACCCCTCCAAGAATTGTCTACAAACAACTACTATTCCTGAACTACAAAAATTAGATATAGTCCATATGCAGTTCCTTCACACTTTTCTCGATGAAACTTCTGAAACATCGCCCCTCGTACGACTTATTCGACTGTTTTCTAAATATGCCACGTATCACAAGCGTTTCATACGTCTGTTAGATTACGTTGTTTTTTTATTAAATTGAACTTTTATATTTTATCTATAAATTACAGTATATTTAATTTTTACTTAATATAAATAACCACAGAGAGACAACAGGTGTGTTGGTATTGCCTAATAAGAAATGGTTCTTATGCAAAGTGCACACAAATGCAGAGCGTTCACTCTGGTATAACCTGGAAGTATAACTTTAGCAGATCTTCAGATAAGTTGGAAGTAACCATGAATGGACTAAACCAAAGTTCCAATACAGTAGACCATTCATTTTAGTAGGTCATCCATGCGAAGCTTAAAAAAAAATTATTTTGGCAAATATGCACGATGTTAAAATTACAATTGATTAAAGAATAAATTCCACTAGCGATGAAATATAAGTGTTGTAATGTCATTGCACATAATGTGTACGCTGCAATATAACAAACTGCAGCGGAGGCGAGCGTCATTGTAATGGCGCAACGTGCATGGATGCCTGAAGGAAGACGAAACTTTGAATAAGCTCAGGGCATGGTAAGCTGCCGTANTGAAATATAAGTGTTGTAATGTCATTGCACATAATGTGTACGCTGCAATATAACAAACTGCAGCGGAGGCGAGCGTCATCGTAATGGCGCAACGTGCATGGATGCCTGAAGGAAGACGAAACTTTGAATAAGCTCAGGGCATGGTAAGCTGCCGTAAGTTTGTAATACTCATTAGTGCATACATTAATTCATTTGTAAACAATTTGTTTCCATACAAAAAGAAATAACTAGAGATGATGGAAAATAGCATTAATGTTTGCAGTTTATTGCATTTATACTGTGTTTTATAGCATTTATTAATTTTACAGACACGTGATACTGAACCAACACTTTCCTTATGAAAAAATCACTTTTTCTTACGAAATTAAGCACCTGCATCTTATTAGATGAAACTTTACTGGAATATGTACTAAATCGAAACCTAGACGATAATGAGATTTTATTTATAAAGGCTGTTTGCGGTTAAATGTCACGGCCTCTACCAACATGTATGTTAATGGGCACACTGGTTGAACACGTGCCTCGTAAAGTTGGTAATCACAGAGAGAAAATAGCTCCATTTCTGAACGTCGAATTAAAAGTGCTAGATAAAAATGATTGAATATTGAAATTTATTTATTTTTCGTTCACGCCAGTGTAATAATTAGCAAATTTGTAAAATATTTACTTTTCAAATAATTTCACAGTTTTACTTGACGGATGTATGCATAAAGTGATCAGGCCCATGGAAATATTAGTTTTACGCAGTGTGGGAGATCTTGAGCAGGGCTTTCGAGAGTGCTCAGTTTCCCCTTAAACAGCCTCTAGTTATAGTGACAGCATTGCGTTTAAGTCTAAAGGAAATTTTCCATTCTTCAAGATGTAGTAAACTTGGCATAAGCATTGTTCCTAGAACTGTGAAGTTTTTAATAAGTAACACGATGGTGCCTCGTGAACAATATCGAAACTTACCATGTACTTACTGTATTAGCTTACGAGTGACATGTTTCTCAGAAGTATCGTGCAACTCTTTTGAATGAACTGCAAGTGTTTGTTTGATGCGCATTGAATTTCAGTACTGTGAATCCTAACTTCAGTACACAGGTAACATACGTAACGACATAACACAACCAAAGGGTGGGCAATATATACCATATATATGTCGCTAGCTAGGTATGCATGCTAATGTTGCATTTTTACTTTATTGTCCGGTTTTTCTGTGGTTATAAAACAAATGCATTGAGGGAAACAGTTTAGAAAGTGATGTGTATATTTCTCATCTCGACACACAATAAAACAGGTTGTCTGATTTCCAGATTTACTGAAATTAACCAAAATAAACTGTTTACCGATTATAAAATTGCATTTTCATGTAAATTCACAGATTGTGAAGGTTATGTTTTGTAGCTAGAGAGCACGCTTGCAGCATTTTATAGTGTCTATGTAGTTAGAACTATTTTCCATCATCTACAGAATTAACATTTCAGACTAGGTCTGAACACGTCTTTCAACATGTCACTTATTGCAAGCACTATTTTTAACATCTTCCACATGGCCAAAAACAACATTTTCACACTGTTACATTTTAAAATATTCTGGCTGAATTCCTAATGAACTAGTATACATAAGGCCGTGTATTAAACTTTGCAGCAGACTGTACTAATAAAATTACCCGGTATAGTTACGCAGGTACACGCAGTACCACGAGGTCACTGCACGCGAGTCTAGAGCTTCGAACTCTGACACTCCAGGTACACCTAGGGTAGGCCCTCTCGCCCCACACAGTCGGCCACGAGACAGAGGACGCAAAGAATTCAGGGTGTCCACTTACAGGGAAAAGTCACTGAATTTTGTGCTACAGAGAGAGGTCTGGGAATTTTTACCTGGGTCAGGGAAAATGTGAGGAATCTGCTACTCTGTAAAAGTTGTTAATTGTGGGAATACAGAGTAATGTAATTACAGGCATAAGCAATTTATAATTTAAATTTATGAATGGGAAATATAATACACTATTGCCAATTATCATAACGCCTGCATGTACAAAATGAAGTATTTTTGTGTTTGTAAGGGGCACCTGTGTGAAGGCAGAGTATATCGTGAGAAATATAGATGGGCATACAATGTTGGCCCTGCATGCTGGGTTTGTTGCTGTGTAATTTAATTCTGCTTAACTTGGAAGGTTTTGGTAATGAAAATAGGTTAGGGAAAATGGTAAGAATATGCCTGGAAAACAGGGAAAAGGCAGGGAATTCCAAAATGGAATTTCAGTGGACACCCTGAAGACGCTACGATGGTTGCCAAGCAACCATCTCCCACCCCACCAGCTATGTAAGAGGAGGAAATGAGGTTGTGCTTGCCCATGCCGAGTATCGTCCAAGGACATGCGAAGCCTTTATCTCTAGGTCCAGAGACTAATGCGATAAGTGGCGTGATTAACAAAATTTCCTTTTCAGATCCCATGATTTAGCAGAGGCAAATAAATGTGTCGTGAAAATGTCTTTCTTTATGAACTCTCCTCCTGTGGATTCGACTCGGTCTTGCTTTGGTAACACGGAGCATCAATCGTCCATTATTCAGTGAGGGGAAGTGTATATGGCCCTTCCAGGATATCAGTCCATTCAGAAATCACATCTGTTGAAATAAATTAAATACTAGTTAAATAAAAAATCCTCCAATTTCCTGCACGTAGGCAATAAAATTAACTTTGTGCTCGGTACTGCATACTAATGTGTCGCTGCAGGTTTCAATATTTTTAGAGAAAAAAAAAAAAGGGGGGGGTTAAGATTCAAGTACACACTCCTGTAGTATCACAAATTATGGTTTTATATTAAAAAAAAAAAAAATTAATTTTTTAAAATGTTTTTAGGGGTCAAAATTGGCCACTTTATTTTACTAATTAATCCTTGGGAACCGCAGCATTTTGTAAAAGTCGGGGTTCTACTGTACATTCTTTTGAATCCAATAAATCAATATAAAGTAACTTCAAGATTACGTATACTTGTTTATTAATGCACCGATAACTAAAGTATCAAATTTACGTCAAGTTAACCAACATCCGTAGACAAAATATTTGTTTTTGCCGGAATGCCTCTGGTTTATAAACATNCAAATTTACGTCAAGTTAACCAACATCCGTAGACAAAATATTTGTTTTTGCCGGAATGCCTCTGGTTTATAAACATATTTACTGTAAAATTTATAACTAAACATTTATTTACACAATTGCCAACGGGAAAATTTAAAAAAATTGATACAAAATTCCTGTGCTCCGGATGGAATATAATTTTCTTTGTGTATACAGTATGTAAGGTGTTTTCATCTCGGAACAGTACAAATGAATTCTATAATTGAGTAAAACTTGCGAAAGTTTCAATTTTTCAGTCCTAGTTAAAATTTGCAGACTCAATAACCTTACGATCTATCTTCTAAAGTAGGATTTAAAAAGCAACCTATGCAAACGGTAGAGAGCGCTGACCCCCTCGCACTTCCCTGGAACCCTCCAGAGGCGCAGAGTCCGACTTGGTCAGCATCGAGCAGCAGAGCGCAGCGCACTGTCGAGGTGAGACGGGGGCCACACAGCGAGAGATACTCCACCTGCCTTCCCAGTTCCAAAACACTATTTCACGAGCATCAACTGTGATATTTTCTTACAGACATTCACTGTTTCTATTAAGAGGAATCTTCCCCAGCCATATTGGATTCTTAATTGTTTCAACTTCTTTATATTTTTTAAAAAGAAAATTCCAAAAGCGCCCGTATAACCAATTAGCTATTGACCTTACACTGCAGTATGTACGTCACAAAATTGATTTTGTCATAATTAATATTGTGACGTAATAAGTATAAGTTTGTAATTATGTCATTCATTATACCTGTACTGCTGTGTGCGGTCAATAGTTAAGTCCGGTATGCGGACACTTTCTGAATTTTCTTTTAGAAAACACCAACAAGCTAGAAAAACTAAGAATCCAATTTTATCTGGTCGGGGCGGAAGAAGTTCCTCTTAAATGTAAAATGCAGGGCTGTGCAATTATTCCTTATACAAAAATGAAAACTTAAAATTGGCGCATTCATATCCAATTTCTGCAAAAATGAAAATGAAACGAAAATTTGTAACTTCTATTAATAGTGTTAATGTCCAATTTGCAGTAGTTGAACGACAGTGAAATTTTGTTTCTGTGTATCAATCTATCTGTGTCCATTAATAATATAATTGAAATGTCGGCAGAACAAATTGGTTGAGCTTTTTAAAGATATTGCAGTATTTATTCATTCCTGATGTAGTCCAACCAAGACATTTCTTGTTCAAGTCTTGGCCGTCCTAACATAATTCCTATGCCACGAGGCAAAACATTTCCCCTGCCCCCTAATAAGGGTAGAGGTAGTAAAAGTGCAATTTCGATATCGAAAATTAATAAAATTACAGCAATTAGAAATTTTTTTAGTGAGAATGGAATTCGTGAGGAAGATCTTGGGTCAAAACCACATTAGAATGGTGATCTTTTTTCACGGTTTATTAATGTTTTTTTTTGCTATTATTGTATTTAGTAATATTATTAAATTTGTAATTATTAGTATTAATATTATTGTGGTTGATAAAATTACTTATTCTGAATAATTCAGACTTTTTAATTGGAAGTTAAATATACTTTTATATTAAACTAGCTGACCCGGCAAACGTTGTTTTGCCATAAAAAGTATTTCTAGTGATTATAGTATTAGAAAAAAATAACTATAACTTATTGTAAGTGTGTGAGGATGTGGTATATAAGTGGAAGAGGCATGGAGCTCTGTGGACGATGACGGAATATAAAATTAGATAATTTAATAAATATTAATAAAATGGAAATACAAACAATTACAGCTTTGCGATCAATAATAAAGTTAATTAAGAAGTACACTTAATTATTGAAAATATAATTGTAAACACGTCACTACTACGATCTGAGCACAAATGAATAAGAGAAAGGTTATTGTGTGAGAGAAAGTGGAGACCGGCTACTCCGTGCTGTGTCACTGGGAGACACCTGGTGGGAATAAATTGTAACCTAGATCGATAAATGATCGATGATATTGATCAGTTATCGACCTAGGGTAAAATTTATTAAATTACTAATATCGCTATAAAAAAATAAGGGTTGGTGTTAAGAAGGGTGAAAATTTAGGAGGGTATGTATTTTTTGATGCCACATCATAAAAAAAAAAAAAATAAAAATTTTGTTCAAACAATAAAAAAAAATTGTTTGGGGGTGGCCACCCTTATTACTTAGGGGTGTAAAAAATAGATATAAATCTATTCTCAGACCTACCGAGTATACATAAAAAATTTCATAAAAATCGGTCCAGCCGTTTTGGAGGAGTTCAGTGACTAACACTGTGACGGGAGAATTTTATATATTAGATAAGTTAATTTCCTCATCAGTAGATTGAGATATATAAAAATAATTGTACTACATCTACAAAATGTCTGTATCAGGCAGCAGCTTCATATCCTACGTGACTATATTTCGAGAAGTGAAAATATAACCCTGTTGTCTGGCATGGCATTCAACTTGGCTAAATGTGCAGTTTTGTGGTCACTTAGCAGGAGGATGCACACTTATGTACTAATTGTTGTACAACTCCAAGCTGCTAACGTATAGTGATGTAGGACGGACAAAAGAAAATGGTAGTAACTTTTCATTACTGAAACTAGAAAATATGAGTGAAACAAAACTGCTGAATAATTTATATGATTTCCTTGTCTTTAACATTTAAATAACACTAGTAGACATGGCCAAGTAAAATAGTTCAAATACTTACACTATTTTTCAATAGGAACATAAAGTAACATACGCAGTTCACATAAGCAAATGCATACTACCGTATTTCAAATTAGCAAGTGATTTTAAAAGAGGGATAAAACAATTAACGTAAACAAGACAGATCATTATGAGAAATATGAAAATCCATTTTCAATATTGTGTCTGCAATGTGATTAATTTCAAGTGNAAAAAAAAAAAAAAAAAAAAGAAATGAGAAGAGATTTGATGCTGTCCAGTTTTGATGAGCATTATACATGGCGGTAGAAGATGTTTTCAACCACATGAAATGCGGAAAACGCATTGAAAATGTTAAAGGTTGTTTAATAATTAGAAATTGGACAGTTTTTTTTGTCAAAAGTTCTGACGTGGATACTGCTGCAAGAGCGGAATGCTATTCACGTCTTTCCTAGTCGAACGCAACCTTCCAATAAGGGCAGCAGACCACGCCGGCCGGGCCTGTGTTCCAAAACATGTTTCCTGCTTCGCAAGTGGCTAAAAGCACATGATGGCCAGTTAACAGTATTAATTAGGATTAAAGTTTGAACTGTTGTTTTAAGTAGGGATGCACCAATATGGGTCTAGCCAATATATCTGTCAAGTGAAGCCGATAATATCGGCCGATAACCCCATTTAAAATGAGATAACTCCATTAAAACATTAAGAGGAGATGCTATCGATTTTTAGTCTGACAGCTTAAACTGTTGGTTTTTGACAAAGGGAAGTTCACTGCATTGATAAGTGCATGGCCGCCTTGTTATATATTAAGCATACGCACTTCAAAAATCAGTTACTTTCAAATCTAAACCATATACAGTGTTTCTATTGATATACATTCTTGCATCAGCTATATGATAATATGCATGAAAAAGTAGTGAAATAACCAAATATTTAGACGAACATCTAATTTCTAATACTCGGTGATGTTTTTGAATGGTGGCGCAACAAGGAACGTTTTCCCATCCTTGCTAGCGTTGCCAGAGCATACCTGTCGCAATAAAGGAATCGACTTAAACCAAATATCATTGAAGAACTTGCATTTTTAAAAGGAAACACTGATTTGTGGCGTTAAATCAATNCAAATTTACGTCAAGTTAACCAACATCCGTAGACAAAATATTTGTTTTTGCCGGAATGCCTCTGGTTTATAAACATCTTTACTGTAAAATTTATAACTAAACATTTATTTACACAATTGCCAACGGGAAAATTTACAAATATTGATACAAAATTCCTGTGCTCCGGATGGAATATAATTTTCTTTGTGTATACAGTATGTAAGGTGTTTTCATCTCGGAACAGTACAAATGAATTCTATAATTGAGTAAAACTTGCGAAAGTTTCAATTTTTCAGTCCTAGTTCAAATTTGCAGACTCAATAACCTTACCATCTATCTTCTAAAGTAGGATTTAAAAAGCAAACTATGCAAACGGTAGAGAGCGCTGACCTGCTCGCACTTCCCTGGAACCCTCCAGAGGCGCAGAGTCCGACTTGGTCAGCATCGTGCAGCAGAGCGCAGCGCACTGTCGAGGTGAGACGGGGGCCACACAGCGAGAGATACTCCACCTGCCTTCCCAGTTCCAAAACACTATTTCACGAGCATCAACTGTGATATTTTCTTACAGACATTCACTGTTTCTATTAAGAGGAATCTTCCCCAGCCATATTGGATTCTTAATTGTTTCAACTTCTTTATATTTTTTAAAAAGAAAATTCCAAAAGCGCCCGTATAACCAATTAGCTATTGACCTTACACTGCAGTATGTACGTCACAAAATTGATTTTGTCATAATTAATATTGTGACGTAATAAGTATAAGTTTGTAATTATGTCATTCATTATACCTGTACTGCTGTGTGCGGTCAATAGTTAAGTCCGGTATGCGGACACTTTCTGAATTTTCTTTTAGAAAACACCAACAAGCTAGAAAAACTAAGAATCCAATTTGATCTGGTCGGGGCGGGAGAAGTTCCTCTTAAATGTAAAATGCAGGGCTGTGCAATTATTCCTTATACAAAAATGAAAACTTAAAATTGGCGCATTCATATCCAATTTCTGCAAAAATGAAAATGAAACGAAAATTTGTAACTTCTATTAATGTCTATTTCTATTAATGTACTAACTTCTATTAGTGTTAATGTCCAATTTGCAGTAGTTGAACGACAGTGAAATTTTGTTTCTGTGTATCAATCTATCTGTGTCGATTAATAATGTAATTGAAATGTCGGCAGAACAAATTGGTTGAGCTTTTTAAAGATATTGCAGCATTTATTCATTCCTGATGTAGTCCAACCAAGACATTTCTTGTTCAAGTCTTGGCCGTCCTAACATAATTCCTATGCCACGAGGCAAAACATTTCCCCTGCCCCCTAATGTTAAGGGTAGAGGTAGTAAAAGTGCAATTTCGATATCGAAAATTAAGAAAATTACAGCAATTAGAAATTTTTTTTTTTAGTGAGAATGGAATTCGCGAGGAAGATCTTGGGTCAAACCCACATTCTAATGGTTATCTTTTTTCACGGTCTATTAATGTTTTTTTTTTTTTGCTATTATTGTATTTAGTAATATTATTAAATCTGTAATTATTAGGATTAATATTATTGTGGTTGATAAAATTACTTATTCTGAATAATTCAGACTTTTTAATTGAAAGTTAAATATGTATACTTTTATATTAAATAAGTTAATTTCCTCATCAGTAGATTGAGATATATAAAAATAATCGTACTACATCTACAAAATGTCTGTATCAGGCAGCAGCTTCAAATCCTATGTGACGATATTTCGAGAAGTGAAGATGTAACCCTGTTGTACTGGCATGGGATTCAACTTGGCTAAATGCGCAGTTTCGTGGTCACTTAGCAGGAGGATGCACACTTATGTACTAATTGTTGTACAACTGCGGACTGCTAACGTATAGTGATGTAGGACAGACAAAAGAAAATGGTAGTAACTTTTCATTACTGAAACTAGAAAATATGAGTGAAACAAAACTGCTCAGTAATTTATATGATTTCCTTGTCTTAAACATTTAAAAAACACTAGTAGACATGGCCAAGTAAAATAGTTCAAATACTTACACTACTTTTCAATAGGAACATACGCAGTTCACATAAGCAAATGCATACTACCGTATTTCAAATTAGCAAGTGATTTTAAAAGAGGGATAAAACAATTAATATAAACAAGACAGATCATTATGAGAAATATGAAAATCCATTTTCAATATTGTGTCTGCAATGTGATTAATTTCAAGTGGATATTAAAAAGGTAGTTTTATTAAAAAAAAAAAAAAAAAAAAAAANTGATGAGCATTATACATGGCGGTAGAAAAGATGTTTTCAACCACGTGAAATGCGGAAAACGCATTGAAAATGTGAAAGGTGGGTTAATAATTAGAAATTGGACAGTTTTAATTTGTCAAAAGTTCTGACGTGGATACTGCTGCAAGAGCGGAACGCTATTCACGTCTTTCGTAGTCGAACGCAACCTTCCAATAAGGGCAGCAGACCACGCCGGGCCTGTGTTCCAAAACATGTTTCCTGCTTCGCAAGTGGCAAAAAGCACATGATGGCCAGTTAACAGTATTAATTAGGATTAAGGTTTGAACTGTTGTTTTAAGTAGGGATGCACCAATATGGGTCTAGCCAATATATCAGTCAAGTGAAGCCGATAATATCGGCCGATAACCCCATTTAAAATGAGATAACTCCATTAAAACATTAAGAGGAGATGCTATCGATTTTTAGTCTTGACAGCTTAAACTGTTGGTTTTTGACGAAGGGAAGTTCACTGCATTGATAAGTGCATGGCCGCCTTGTTATATATTAAGCATACGCACTTCAAAAATCAGTTACTTTCAAATCTAAACCATATACAGTGTGTTTCTACTTATACACATGTTCTTGCATCAGCTATATGATAATATGCACGGAAAAGTAGTGAAATAACCAAATATTTAGACGAACATCTAATTTCTAATACTCGGTGATGTTTTTGAATGGTGGCGCAACAAGGAACGTTTTCCCATCCTTGCTAGCGTTGCCAGAGCATAACTGTCGCAATTAAGCAATCGACTTAAACCAAATATCATTGAAGAACTTGCATTTTTAAAAGGAAACACTGATTTGTGGCGTTAAATCAATCNAATCGACTTAAACCAAATATCATTGAAGAACTTGCATTTTTAAAAGGAAACACTGATTTGTGGCGTTAAATCAATCAAGCGCATATAATGTAGTAAGCACATTTTTTGTGATTATGTTTAAGCTTCGGTTAATTGTTTTATCACTTTGTATGTTTTGTAAGTATACTAAATACCAAATATCAACTTTTTTTGCAAAAAATGAAAATATCTGCAAATATGCGGCCGATACCGATATCCTATATATCGGTGCATCCCTAGTTTTAAGTGATATGTGTGAGGCGGTGTGCTATAAATAACACGTAACACAACAGCTAGTGTTAATGTGAACTGTTCATAATTGAAGTTAATTGAAAGGAAAGTTGCTGTGAAGGTAAGGCTTGTAATGTGTTAAATGTTTACTGTTTTACATTATACTAGTATTACTTTTTATTATACACTACGCTGCAAAGTTTCTTAAAATTAAAAGTAATCATACATATTATTCAAAAGTATTACGGTAAACAATTTGACAAATTCTGACTTTTTGCAAGGAAATTTCCTTTGAACTTAAGGTTGTGTACACCCATTNTTACGGTAAACAATTTGACAAATTCTGACTTTTTGCAAGGAAATTTCCTTTGAACTTAAGGTTGTGTACACCCATTTTCACAGAGTTAACATACAATTTTTTCTGCAAGTTTAAAGATGTCTTGACCAAACACATTTGTAACCTTTACTTCATATTTATTTTGTAATTTAGGGTTAAAATGTTAAAATAACACGTAAGAAGATAGACCTGTGCGGAAGAAATTTTCTTTAAAGTACAGCAGGTTATTGGAAAAATGACGCATCCAGTTTACATTAAAATCAGCATTTTCTAAATTTTTTACTGATTGAGGATTTGAAAAGTTGGCAGGCATGCATGCATAACGATTTATCAAATTTTTCCTCCGGGACTTTGGGGCTTGCGGATTAAGCTGTAAAAATAGAAGAGAGAATTTAACAATTTCACAAATGAATAAAATTATTTAGACTAAAAAAACTATAATCTAAGATACTAATACAGCAGATGCCACACAGGCAACCTTATTTACTTATGTAAAGGGTCAAACATTTTATGCCAATTCTAAGTGCCAAAAAATAAGATGCGACTTAATGCAAGTTTTTCAATGCAGGTGTTCCGATTTAATTTTATATTTAGTCGTGTGGTTCAGTCTGTTAAAATAATTAGCTAGTGTTGATTTTTAATAAATAAAACATTGCCAAGCGTACAGTGATACACGTCGCTTCTTTTGAGCTGCTGCCCGCAGCCTGGGCATTCAACTAAGAGGTGTGACACCTAAAAATAAAACGAGGTAACTGCTTTCATTAGTCTGCGTAAAATATTTCCCATGTAGTCGTATAAATAGACTTACCCAAGTCAAAGTCAAATACTTGTGTGACCATTCCAGAGAAAAAAAAGAAGATATTTAGGCTAGAAAAACAGTGCAATCTTTCTGCAGGTAAATAGGCATACTTTTAGCATCGCAGACCGCCTTGTATGCTCTGGTCTTTTGTTTTCTGTCGCCTAATATGAGGTATGACGAGTTCGGTTCCTCTGCATTTTCCCCTTGCCTTTGCTTGGTCTCTGTGTTCAGCACTTCCCCCCTCCAAGTCGCTGAGGCTGTGACTGATCTGTTCTCCCTCCCGCCCAGCATCTCTTCACAAAGTCAAATAATTATTGCTGTTGTCGAACATCCATCCCTGGAACTCGTGGTAGCAAAGTCACAATTACCTAAGGAATCGGTATTGTAGATGTTCAGGTTATTTCCTTCACCTACGGTTTGGAATTGCACAGTCTCTCTCTACAATGCAAACAGTGGCGTGACACCTCCGTCGCATTTCTCGTTTCGCACCTTCACCCAAGGCAATGGAATTGGAACTGGACTCAGAATTACTTTCCCCCTTCAGCAGAAGTGGCTGAGGCACAAAATTTGTACAACTTCTTGCCTCTCCAAACACTTGCAAGGATATATCCTTAAACTTTGCTTCCTCCCGTCAAGCTACGCACTAGGTGTGGAGTTTTGTTTCGACAGGCTGTTGTTACGACAGTTACATACCCCCATGCACGCTGTTGGGGTCTTGTTACTGGTTCCATCCTGTTTTTTTTTAACTCGTCTCCCACATGACTAGCAGTTCCCAGCCCTGTGTTGCACACTAAACAATGCCTGCAGATTCGCAATCGCAATGTAACCTTCAGATCTTGCGAACGTTGATCCTGTGTTCTGTGCAATTCTGCTGCAGCTCTGGTGGAGAGAAACTCTGACACGAGGCATCTGGTGGGAGACGTGGAGATGTTTCAAGTAGCTAAGGCCCCGTCCACAATCGATATGGCGCACATAACATGCGTAGCATAAAGAAGTAAAATCATGTATTTAAGATTACAACAGCCAACACTAGTAATTGGCGCGACTTACTTGGCGTTACGATGGTCAACTCCGAGTATCACACGCCAAGTTTTTAACGCCGCCGGCCAATGAGAATGTGAAACATCATAAAAACTGCTGTAATCAAGATAGCCAACATTTAAATGCAAAAATTCTTGTACTAGCGAAAATTATTTCCTGTTCGTTTGCTCTTTTGTGATCGGCCAGGCAAGGTTTTTTATTCTTTTACGTTAATGCTTATCGTGGACAGACGGTTTCGCTTGTCGTGCTGCATAGGTAAGCCAAGTCCATCGTGGACGGGGCCTAACCACCTCTACACGAGCATCTCCTCTCTCTGGCTCGGGGTCGGATGGCTCACTGATGGAGGCTCCGTGCAGTCAGGGCAGGTTAAAGACTCGTACCCTCTGGCGGGAAGTTGCCTGCGGTGTTGGGCTCTCAAACACTGTTCCTATTGATACCAGAGGACCTGCTGTCCATATTCAACATGATAATGTAANGGGGGGGGGGACCATAGTCACCTACTGACTTGCCATGGAAACGTTCCGTAAAACTTCACTGAACCAGAGAAATTGTCCTTTTGATTCCTGGAGTGACTTTATATAAATATTTACCACTCAACTATGATAGAGGTCTCTTCCCCCCCATTTGAACAAAATCTTGTCTGAAGTACAGAATTGGGGTTTTATAATTGTAAAATAATGTACTGGAACATTTTTGACTTTAATACAATTTCGAATAAAATGAGAGTACCTTACTCACCTTTTACTCGAATTCCTACCTTTAATGTTATTGGTTTGTTATGCCACTGAAGTGGGTCACCAACTGAGTGATCGTCGTTCATGAAATCAACGTATGATGCACTGGCATNTTCATGAAATCAACGTATGATGCACTGGCATTACTGGTATAGCCCTCTTCAAGAACATTTATTAAAATATGTTTGGAAATAATAAACTGAACAATTCTAGACTAACAAAAACAGCTAATGGGCCTGGAAAACAGAAGACTGCTCCAACTTGCCAGACAGGTCGATGGAAATTAAGGCCCACCATCCACAACAGTTATTTTTATAAAAAGTAATTTACCTACTTAGCGAGCAAATTGTGGTATGACTTGCCACCAGAAATAAAATCCTACCATAAGAGACTCAAGTCCTCTATATTCTACGCAAGTTTGTAAGTGCACTAAAATAAATTAAAACTAAATTGTAAAAGAGTTAGATAATTTGAAAATAATTATGTCATAGTAGTAGGTTAAGCACATTAGTTTTAATTAGCTCTACAATCTTGTTCCCCCCTCCCAATGCCATTATTTTGTGGTGTAGGTTACACATATTTATAATATTCTTAGATTAATTACATTAATTTATATTAGCTTATTAAAAAAAAAAATTTACTACGTTTTTTTTTNATTTATAATATTCTTAGATTAATTACATTAATTTATATTAGCTTATTAAAAAAAAAAATTTACTACGTTTTTTTTTATTCCTGGTGTTAGAATGTGATTTATATTTTTACATGTATGTGTTGAAAACCAGCCTATGGCTGAANTTTTTTTTTTATTCCTGGTGTTAGAATGTGATTTATATTTTTACATGTATGTGTTGAAAACCAGCCTATGGCTGAACTGTACATGGGTAAATAAAATACATATTGAAACTTCTGGTATATAGGGAATTTGATGAGAAACTGGCTAACAGAAGAAATATTCATAAGTAGCATACATCCTACAATACACTTTTAATTAGATGCAAGCAAAACAAAGACATCTACTATGAATAGAATATTTTGAAGTATATTTATTTAGAGAAATAAGAATTACGATGTCTGAAAACTTACCTTTCTATATAAAAATNTAGAATATTTTGAAGTATATTTATTTAGAGAAATAAGAATTACGATGTCTGAAAACTTACCTTTCTATATAAAAATACTAACGCTGGGCGCAGTAATGAATTTTCTACGATTGTGAAATCACATTTATTCCCACTTTGCACACATTTTATTACTAAAAGAAGCAAAACAAAAATCAACACAAAATGCATAAGTTTCTTGCATTGATGCTCGAGGATGAATGTAACTTGTGGCTTTTGACAAATGTGATATTACAACTAATCATTCTATGAACTGCCCACACTGCCTGCTGTTGGTACTTTCTCCTCGGTCCTCTACCNATGTGATATTACAACTAATCATTCTATGAACTGCCCACACTGCCTGCTGTTGGTACTTTCTCCTCGGTCCTCTACCTGCATCTACCATTATAATGAAGCAGTATGATTAACAGTCTAGCAGAATGACTTTACTGCAACGTCGAAGTTACGAGGTAAGTTGGACCCAAAATGCCCTTCTCTGTCCACAATCATGGATTCGAACAAAGCCAAAGCAGAATCTCTGATACTCCACATAAAACGTCAATAACATAAACTGAAAACATAACCAAATATTACATAATTATGTTGTGCAGTTAATAAGATCCAAGAAATCTATCAATTAGTAAACCTCTGTACCATTCAGCTGTTAAAATACACGCGATGCAGATATAGTAAAGTTTGGGAAAAATCCACCAGTTAAAAAAAATAACGAAAGTTAGTCCTATAAATTATTAAAAGAATGTAATTACGAAAATAAATCACTTTTCAGTGGATTTACCACACCATTTACCCAACACATTCTGGGTTATCACAGAATTATTTTTGGCAGTGTTAAAAATTTGTACAAACAAGTAAAAATAATTGAAATTCATGGATTGTACATGGTATATTTATTAGATGTAATTTTTTTCCCTTAAGTTATAAACTTTTAGGTTTCCTTCAAACATGTAACATCAGCGTTCCACTTAGATGAGCAGAAATTGTGACAAAAAGTGGAGGAGTATGGGCAGCTCTTGAGAGTCGAAGAGGATGAAGCGAGGTGGATACAGGGCAGTGCCGGATTGCAAGGGTAGGGGAGAAAGGGAAAACCCAGAGAAAACAAGCCAACAACCAGCTGCATTGTCCAGCACGATTCCCACGTGCGAAAATCCAGGAGTGACCCCGCCAGGAATCGAACCCAGTTCACCTAGATGGGAGGCGAGTAGTCTGACCACTACACCACCGCGGCCCCGTGACAAAGAGTGAGATATCATTTCGTATGAAGCAGGTTTAATAACTTGGTCTTTCACTACCGGTGCGACGTCCCATCACCGACATGAAAATTGTAACTTGCGACAGCAATGATTTCCACAGTAAATAAACTGCATGAAGGACACACGTGTAATCCTACTGGAACATGACGAACAGCCAACCAGAGAAAAACGCCAGAGTATCAAGCCTGCCGCCAACAAATTTATTGTCTTCACAGTGTAAAAAACAAGACCAGCAGAAACAACACATGTAACAGCAGGAATTAAACCTACAACATACAACACTTGGGTGTTAAGGCGGCTACAACTCCACCATCTTGGACGCGTATTTACAAAGTGCCAATTTTTCAGATTCAGCATTTAAAACCTGGGCTTATTAAGGCACAGGGAACATCTTATAAGTAGCAACCTGCGAAATTCGCATTATTGTGCAACTGCAGACTAAAATCTAAGAGATTGTATGGCTTGTTCACCTTCTGTCATTGGTCAAAAAAATTTGTGTCGCAAGTTCCAAGGGTGCTTTTGGCCGATAAATGGCGAACACTCAAAAAGCGGAGCAACCAATCGTAGTCACATAAGTGAATGGTGCAGTAGAGTTGCCAGTAGCCAATAAAATCATGAATTGTGCTCAAATACGTAGAGGCCAAAGTCTTAAAACTTTACTAAATAATAGGGTTGTGCAAATGTAACGTTTTTCTCAAGAAACAAAAAAAAAAAAAATGTTACAAGCGCTTAGTATTAACAAAAGTTTGATTAATTTCATAACCTTTTAAGCAAACTATTCATTATGACGAACCTGTTGCAAAACCAAAACAAAAAAATGTGGGCTATGGATATTTGCCACAGGGGTTCTTGCCTACCTTAAAATTTTCCATTTTATGTAGTCATTTTCGTTATGAAATAATGAAAACAAACAAAATGTTTTAAGGACAAAATTTTCCTTTCCTCGTTAACTAAATGAACTTTCACGGAAAACCTGGATATTCAATGAACCAAGATATTCATTGATATCACAACAATTGGTAACCAAATTTGTTATCAAAACAAAAATGCAAGGTGTCATTTTTCAATTTCATTTTGGTATAGTAAATATTTTCAAAACCCTACTAAATAACAACTTGAATTTTGCAGGTCTCTACTCATAAACTGTTCACGTTGGTTATATGAAACTGTTGTCACATTTGCAACCACAACTGATAGTAATCTCAACCTTTGTTATTCATGTTTTTTTGCAACCTGCAAATTTCAGGAATTTCATTACATAGTGCTACATACCATTAGCTTTGATTTTTAACATCCAATTATAAAAACTTACTTAAGAGATGCAAACAAACACAAGATGAAAGGACTGTAACCACCTTAACTGGAACAGAAAACATCACAAACAACTCGCTTGACATTTTAATCTACTTGAACACCTACTGTAATATACATCCACCGTACCACGTCTAAACAGCCATTTGTTTGTTCAATTCACACTGCAGGAAATGCTCCCATAACTGTACAGTGAGTAGTTTGCATGNGACATTACACTTGCATGCGTTTCCCAGGGCAAAATTGGCAAGGTGATGTGTGCAAAAAATTCAATTACTAAATCACAAAATTTCAAATGCAGAATNGCATGCATTTCCCAGGGCAAAATTGGCAAGGTGATGTGTGCAAAAAATTCAATTACTAAATCACAAAATTTCAAATGCAGAATTTGGTTCCTTGCAAGTTGCCACACTTAGGATAGGAAGAAGTCTTATTTTTGCAAGACGTGTTTAAAACTATAATTTTGTGTAGCGGTGAGAGTATTTTTATCTTCTTCAGGCAAGACTAATCTTTATGCGAATCATGAGGGTTGGCAATTAGTGTCTAGCAGGGTTTACAGGGAGTGACTATCTGTGGTTTTGTACAGCATTTGTGAAAGTACGTGACATTTATTTAACTACAACAACCCACTTTAACTGTTACAACTAAACCATAATTTCAAAAATCAGAGAAAACTAACTAAAACATTGTATAAATTCCTATTTAAAATTTTTTTCATTTATGCATTATTTCAACAGCAAGAAGTAATCATGACATGGCAACAAAGTTTCACTTGCACAAAAACACATGAGACACACACAATAGGCTGCTTCAACATGTCACAAATAACTTAGTGATGATGGCCAACGTGGAAATATACTATCTTAGTGGGCGCGGAATAACTACGGTAGCGTGGCATCAACTTACTTCGTTTCTGATGGTTGTAATCTTGCTTAGCAGTAACTATACGGTTTATCATGATCACAAGTAATAAATACACATTATACAGACCGAGTATAAAAGAATACCCCAACTTTGAAGGTCTATAATATCAAAACTAAACAACCTACAACCTTGGTTGACCAAACAAAGGAACCGTGGAACCGTGAAGTTTGTTTACCATACATTCATAAATGTTCAATGTGACAACCACGAGCGGCCCGAACGACATCTACGCGATAATCAAACTCATTCCACACTCTTGTCAGCATGTCCTATTTTATGGTTTGGATGGCATTCGTAATTCTTGTTTTGAGGTCATCAATGTTAGCCGGCAATGGTGGACGAAACACTTGATTCTTTATGTACCCTATAGAAAAAAATCGCATGGGGTAAGATCCAGGCTTCTTAGGGGCCAGTGATGAAGAGCCTGGTCACCAGCTGCTCCTCGACCATTCCAGCGTTGCGACGTCTCGTTCAGGTATCCGCGAACAGCTAGGTGCCAATGGGTTGGCGCACCATCCTGCTGGAAAATGAATTCCCTGCCGCCTCTTCTAACTGAGAAAACAACCACTCTGTAAGCGCGTCCAAATAAGGGATTCCAGTAACAGTGGTCTCGTGAAAAAAGAATGGGCCGAAAACAATGTCTTTGGATACAGCGCAAAACACGTTCACTTTGGGGGAAGCGCGCTCGTATTCGGTGGTTTCATGTGGAGGCTCCTGACCCCATATCCGCATGTTGTGCCGGTTCACCTTACCATTTGTACGGAACGTCGCTTCATCGCTAAAAACCAGCTTAGACAAGACGACATCATCTACCTTGTTCTGGGCAAGGAAACATCACACCGTCCCCTTCACATTGACGTGTTGAATGCAAGCTCGCTACCCCCTCATCACCTCAAAGAGAGAGTTACCAACGCCATTCAAACCGTTACACCGGACATACTGACAAGAGCGTGGAACGAGTTTGATTATCGCGTAGATGTCGTTCGGGCTGCTCGTGGTGGTCACATTGAACATTTATGAATGTATGGTAAGCAAACTTCATGGTTCCACGGTTCACTTGAATGGTCAACCAAGGTTGTAGGTTGTTTGGTTTTGATATTATAGACCTTCAAAGTTGGGGTATTCTTTTATACTCATCCTGTCCTACAATAGGAAAAAAATATTAAATTTTAATTTATCTTGGCCAGTTTTTTAACCAATGGTTTAAACCAACAGAAAATAAAATTTCTCCCTACCCACATGATGTTTATAAAAATAAGAAAAAGGCATTTAATAAGTACAATAAAAAAAAAGTATGTTACGGTACATTTCCAAACATATTTAAATACATTCAAAGAAATGATTATGCAACATGTACGTAAAACAATTTAAAAATACCATTTCTGAACAACATAATTTATGCAATCTATATAAAAAAAATAGATTGTCATTAAAAATGTATGAGGACAAAATAGTACTTGCAACATTTGACTGTTTAAGTATACAATGTTGAAATAATGTAACAATCGCACCAATATTTATGGCATTCCAGCTAACCGCAACATTGACAGTACAGAAGTGACAAGCAGATGCGTACATAATGAACGTATGCCACTTACCCCTGATACACTCTGTTTCTTTACGAAGGCTGTTCTTCGGCAGTTCTAAGTAGTGGTTTGCTAATTGTTTAATATTCCGTGCCACTGTTGTTCTGCTAACGTATCCCAGCGCCTCAGCTGTTCCGACACGTGGAAGCCATGCTACTTGTTACATCGGCTACTGACATAACGAGGGACTGCAATGTTATTTGTATAACCAACATTGCTTCAAAAGTATAACAATATTTAACACAGCAGAAAGTGCAAAATCCAAAATGTGCATTTGCAAAAAACTATTTTCAAATTTTTACATGAAATAAAAATTTATCTAGTGCAGTATTTCACACGGGTGCAAAATAATTTCAGTCAATGTTTTTGAACTACCATAATTTCCCACATACATATTTGTTAAAAGGTATACAGTATAGATATCTTTAATTTTTCTGTCATATAACATTTCACTGCTACAGACCGATTGCAATGAGAGTGCATTACTTAAGCCCACATTAAATTTAACGAGGTATTTTACAGATTCACACACATAGAAAATTTAATATATAATTTATTTCACTGGTAAACACGTATATATGGAAAGAGGCTGGAAACTGGGGTGGAGGTGGGTTTATTCACATTCATTATTTATTTCACCTTTATTTTTTCATCCATACCATGCTCTCCTATTAACTACAAATTTTAGCTCGTACAATTGCCAGTTCTATCTTTAAACTCCGTTCTACCTTTTTAGTTGGTGCTGTTTTCATTATTTTGTTAAATCATGTCACAATTTTATTCCTGTATGAATCACCATTAAAATGTTTGTGTATCCTGAAGTACGCAAATATTTAGTACCTTACCTGCCTTATTCTCTCTCTCACATGAAAATAAGTTAAAGGTCGACGGCTGCTGCAACACGCTTAAAAATACGGCAAAGCTTAAATCCGGCGGCTTGTAATTTACATAGTGCCAAAGATTCATAGGTAGTTTATATTTTACTTCATAATCATTAGGAATGCATTGGCCTAAATGAAGTAAGAACTTTTAGACCGATGTCTGAACACACCTTGCATTAAAAAAAAAAAAATAGTTTTGCACACAGGAAAGTACAACACAACTACCAGTACAAAGTGATTATACATAACTTGACTTATTTATGCTACAGGCTCAGGCAGTGACAATTCACACAAACTTAATTGAACAACATTTTAAAAAAAATACATGGCTTTATTTTCATGCACTTAAGTTAATTACTTAATTAGCTTTGACTGAAAGTTGCAAACCTCAGATACCCTAACACAAACACACTGACATGTTTAGGCTACAGATATGCTTTGTAATTGTACTCAAAATAACAAAATCTAAAAATGCCCGGCTATTAAAAGATGATACTGGTCAAAAACATGCACAACCCTTTATGTGCTTCAAATAACTGGCACCTCAGTAACAAAGAAAACATCTTAATATGTAAATATGTGTGTGTGTGTGTGTGTGTGTGTGTCCATTCTGTACTAAACTACTCGTAGAGGAAGGAAACTTTATCGCATCACAAATATACATCGCTGCACACGAGGGAAAGAAACACGTTCCCGGAAGTACTGTCATTGTGAGAAAATGATAAAGCACCGAAAACAGTATAATAATTGGTTGCTCTAAGTCGCTGTAAAAACAAGGTCTAAAGTAATAAAATGCAGAATGGATATATTCTCTCGTGAAAATGAACTAACCAACATGGCATCCGTTACGCGAGGAGTCTGCAGAGCCCTGCCTTGCCTTTTGAGAATTAAAACTGTTGGAGTAACAAAGCAACTGATTACGTTACTGGAAACTCAACATAGTTGTCAACTTTTGACAGGAATCTTAAATTTGCTGATTCCTTTCGTGCGCAGTATTTTCAACAGATGTTGCCAACATGAACACATACAGATGTCGCAAACCAGCTGGTTGCAGGCACTGCAAATGGAGCAATTTGTTATGACACAGTTACAAAATTGTTGGTTCCGTTAAAAATTATCAGAGTACAGCACAGATCAAATACAATAAACTGTTAAAAAGCATTATTAATAGAGACCTTATTCAGCAGTCCAAGGAGAAAAGTGAAGGGGTGTGGCAGGGGAAAAGAGGGTGGTAGGAGGTGGTGTGGGTGGTAGTAGGGGG
>NQII01001130.1:29425-46306 GCA_002778355.1 Clitarchus hookeri | reverse complement strand
ATAACATAAATGATACTGAAAAAAAAAAAAAAGTATATAAATGTTTGTAATGCTGAAAGTTACGGTTTTATTCATTTTACACAGCACTGTTGAGCGTAAGCAATTTAATACCTATTGATGGATTCCAAATGGCAACAAGAAATATGTACTCTACACTACATCGTATTTTACTTGAGGGAATGCAAGTTTCATAGCAACATTAGGCGTTCATGTTCACTAGGGGTGTTATCTATGGACGTCCACTTACAAGTACAACTTCCTCCTTATAGGCACACGAAGCTCCATCCTGAGAATAATTAGGTTCTCGCTCTAAGTCACACCTCCAACACCTAAACTAGATTACAATTAGTTAAGAAAAATATACATTTTTGTGTTAAATTCTTCTTTTTCCCGTGGGACTGGGTACTGAAGCTAGTACGGGGCTGGAGGAACAGAATTTTTGGACAAGAGCTTGCTTAGTTCCACAATAGCCGACAGTTAAGATTTTTTTTTAACTCAATGCATGTACATACTTCCGTTTTTCTTTTGCGACATACTCTCAAATAGTTTCCCAGTATTTGTTTTTTATCTTTCTCATACTTACCGACATTCCTCCTCATCCCCATCACTTGAAGATACTCCAGCTCTCCACGTTGTGCTTGGGTTGTCCGTCCTTCCTTCTTTCCGACAGCAATCGCTTTGGCAGAATTCTCGACAACTTTGTTCACACTCACTGAATACTGCCACCATTGAAGCAATTTTTTTTACAGGTTCATCAAGTCCATGATCTTTCACACGAAGTCTATCCTTCTGGACCACAAGTCATTATACTTTCTAATACTGACTGCAGAATCCTTTTCAACTGTCTTGATATAAGCCCATTTCACACAATCCCACGAGTGTTCGCGAAAAAAAAAAAATGCTCAGGCTACAACTCCAATCCATTTTATTTTGGGAATGGAAACCCATACTGTATCATTACCATCATACATTTAGGTAAATATACAGGACCATACTTATTCGTCTCTGTATGATGCAGTTCTTACTACTTCTGTCACAACTTACTTAATCTTCAGTTTTAAAACTTTGTTAACAGCATTTTGAAAGTTCCAAGCCTGTGCTACATTCAGACGACTTAAACAACTGTTACGGTCCGATTTATAAATTGCAAACTTATGTACAAAAAAGGCTGAAAGTTGACGCAACTTATTGATTTTAGTCTGCTTCGAACCACTTGTCACATCACCTCGGTGCTTTTATGTTGAACGCTACCAAATGTTGGTATGAACCGCTGGCAGTTCAAACCTCCTCGACATACAGGCACAGAAAACTTTTACCGTGTACAGTCGCAGATGAAAATAAAATGAATTAAAAAAAAAATTACAACATGGAATCCCATCGTAATACTCTCTTTATAGAGTGGCATAATTTCAGTTGTAACACATTGCACCAGGGAAAAAAAAAAAAACAATTTTATTGATCCATTTAGAAAAATATAAATGCAAAGAATTTAAGGTGTTTGTCTTACCTCAATGTCCTATTTCATTCTAGATTATACATACTTTCTTCATGTTAATTTCATCACAGCAACTGCCAATAAAACTTTAGCGTCAAATATTTTGCTTACTGAATGAAAAATATCAACTTTATGCTTCCACATTAGCATTACCTGTCAGATTAAAACTTTAATATGACTCGGTCATACGGAATGCTTTGATAAGCTGCAACGCTAATACATTATTAAATGATTTTGTTTTTTAAATTCTTTGTAACGCCACTTCACAGGTAATGTTCACAGTTTTCATCCAGATTTCAAATTCACAGGCACAGCAGTTACGAAGAATAATTACGGCTGTAACAATTTCATGGAATAGTTTACTAACGTAGAACAAAAGCAGTACAATTCTTAAGTCTTGCCTCAGAAAATGACAGTAATTTCAAAGCTCAAAGAATGTCACTACATCAAACAACAAAATGTTGCACAATCCAATGAATATTTCAGACACATCGACCCTTTCACAGAACATCAGATCATTGTGGGGGAGATGCGAGTGGTGACCCAAAAAGTACGCCATGATTATACAATTTTTTGTCAAAACAGTACACAATATAAAACTCTTAAGAAATCAACTTTTAAAAAGTTTTCTTGCTTAATAAGTTTACCAATTTTGCACGTGGCCTATGAACACCAAAGTAATTTAACCCTCTTAAGAAGTTTTCCTAGTTAGAGAGTAACTTTTTCCATCCCTTGAGAAACTGTACTTATGCATGCCATGTGCGCCAATAAAAAAGGCCTTCAAATGCAGACTGATAATATAAGTAAATGAATATATATAACTACAAATAAGAGGGATGCAAATTGCATTAGGCACGATTATCTTTACCAAACTTACACTAATTAACATCTAATTATTCATGTGCTTACTAGGACTAGGAAATACAAGCCCTCAGCCATTCACCAAAATTTTAATAAATACAGTGTAACTACCTCACTGGTGAATGGAAAAATTACTTCGGGACAGTTATTTTATTCTCCTTCGGGAGAGTTATTTTATTCAAGACTAAAGATCTAATAATTTTCCCTCTAAAAACTTAATATAATACTGTACATAGTTTAATTAATTAAACACCAAAATTGTATAAGAAATTTTTATTAGTTACTTCTTGGAGTACACAACAAAAACTGAAATCTAAATTGGAATGGAAAACCACATTGGAGAAATTCATTTCCAATGCAGATGGCCAACAAAGACCCTCAGAACCTTTCAAATTCTAATCAGACATGCCTGCCATGCAACGAAGTGCTATGCACTTTTATCGTATTACAATTACTGTCATTCTGGATGACTGTTCGAAATTAAGTTAAGTAGCACTGACAGAAACATGTTTCCCACGTGAAAGAAAGTAGGACGACAAAAAGGCATTTATTAAATTGAAGCCTAATACAAAACAGGGAAGAAATAGTTAAGTGGGAACAACATATGTGCGACGTATCGTATCTGGTGTGGAATAAAGAGGTGCTGTTTTAATTGCAAACAGGTGTTGCACTATGTGCCAACTATCATGTATGCAGTAGAAACATGCACAGTGGATAAGAGGGATGCAAGATAAATGAAAGCTACGAGTGTAAGGTTAAGAGCGAGTCAAGAGATTTGGGTGGCTGTTAACATAGAGGTCTTGCGAGCCAATGATGGCGAAGCGAGTTGAGTATGGAGCAGTGCCGGAATGAAAGGGAGAGGGGAAACGGGAGATCACCAAGAAAACCCACCGACCAGCGGCATCGCCCAGCACGATTCCCACATGCAAAAATCCAGGAGCGACCCAGCCTGGAATCGAACTTGGTTCGCCTAGGTCATGGCCCCCAAGTTGTGAAAAGCTTGCTGAAGATAACAATATGGGTCAGGATTAGAAGGAGAAAAGTTGCATGAGCAGAGGTACAGGGTTCAAATGAGATTATCGAAAAGCCTAGAATGAAGTGGTATGGACATTTACAGAGAACGAGAGGAGAGAAGCTGCCCAAACAAATTATGGAAATTAAATACAGTACACACGGAAAGAAGGCCAGAGGGAAGACCAAGAAGGATGTGGGAGGAACAGATAATGACTGGAGTGCAGGAGAAGGAAGAAGATTGGAGCAAGAGAGGTAGAGAGATAGGACGAGATGGAGACATACATTGTGATTTGCTTACCTGGCGTAAAGCTGCAAACTGCAGTGGACGAGTCTAATATCGCAGTCTGCAGTAAAATGTGCTGCCAATTTCATGATAAAAAAACCAATGCTTACCATGCAGTGTTCAAAACTAACACAATTGAATATATTTACAGGAATGGCACAGAAAAATAAATTAAATTCATACGTTAACAACTACTGTTCCTAAATGGAATAATTAAATTATGGTACTATACCAAAGTAAAAACATTTTTTTTAAAAAATACTTTTATTACGTCACCAAAAAATAATATTACTTTCAAAATTACACGCATAATTTCTTGGAAAGCTAATAATGATTTAAGCAAAAATTTATTTGTTGTCTGCAACTATGTTTATTCATTTCAATTTGCATCACTGTCAGTAAAAATATTTGTTGCGAGCTTAAACTCAAACAGGGATATAATCTAATAGGTTACAGTCAAATTAACATGTGCTGTAACATATAAATAAATAACAAAATACAAACCACCTCATGATAAACAATTTAAAGCATTGAAATATTTTTTAAATCTTCCATTCGTACAAATGTTTCTCACTATTTAGTCTTCTACAAGATACGTTATGTCTACCAGTACTTCTTAATACATTCCAAAATCCCAATGATTTAAAATCAACACAGTACAATTATAAATTACAAATTGTTTTTATTATACATGCTATATAAGAGTAACAGCATTTGTGGATTAGGAAAAAACGAGTTGGTAGCATGGGAAGCACAACAGGAGGAAGTTAAATAGAAATGGAGATGGTAAGAACAGGCAAAAAGTGTGCGAGAAAAAATTTATTGTAAAAAAAGGGTTGATGTTAACAAGTAGTTACAGATGTGTTAACTAAAGTCTATGGCAAACAAGACAACAGAAATAATGAGGAGAGAGAAACGTTAGCCAGGAGAGGAGACGTTAATAGCACTGAACTAAACACACAACAGATAGCTCCCTACATCTTGGAAGTACGCCGGAAAGGGATGGACAACACACTGAGCCAAGTAAACAATGCGAAAAGAGTAGCAGAAGATGCAGTCTATAAAGATGCTTTTACACGATGCAAAATGAATTTACTACGAGACATCCCATGCGAAAATATAACAAACGCCATACAAAATGTGTTCACACAGTTTGCTTACAAATTTTTTTGCAAAATTTATAATTGTATGAGCGAAGTTAATGCACCCGATAAATAACTTAATAGCCATGGTGTTGTGTACTTTAAAAGCTCCTACACACTTAGTTTTGCATGAAGGAGCATCCATATTCTACAATGCTACCTAAACTTCACAACATTTCTTAAAAAAATACTTAACATTTCAACAAACATCTTTTTTTTTTTTTAAGAAAAGGAAAAATATTTTATGCACCTCCTTGAAAAGATTACACTAATAAGAAAAGCACTTTTTAATTTCCTGCAGTAATGACTACCTTAGTTTTAATTTGCTTGAAGGAATGACAACACTTATCGCTCAAAGTTTCTGTTTCTTAAAAATTTTATCCGTTACACAAGTACTCTGGCTACTTATTGGCCGACAGAAAGTATTAATACTTGCTATGCATATGGCTTATTTGAAGCACTTGTATTGAAGATATTAAACTGTGTCTGCAAATGTGAAAGAAAAACTGCCTAACAGACTTAATACAGCCTTCAATCATAACTCATAACTCTTAATCGAGTTCCCGATTAATAAACAAGTCTATTAAAATACTGCAGTAACTCAGTTACCAGCACTGGTTAATTGTAAATCTGAAACAAGATTAAGAAAAACTAATATTTTAATGCTACACCTGCTGACCATATAATTTGTAGCAGTTTCGAAATTGAAATCAGTAATACGAATATGGGATACAAAATAATTTATATAAACACTGTAAAATAAGTCAAGAAATATCATGTGTAAAACTGCAATTTTATTAAAGTTTTAAAACACAAGTAGGCTTGGAGTCAAACAAGTAAGGTTTATAGATATAGTAATTTTCTTGTTACAAAGAAACGAAAGAAAGTCGCTACACTCGTATAATAGGGATATTATATTGCTTACATTTAAATGCTGTTACCATTTGCATTCAGATCAAGTTTGCGAAACTTTCATCACCTTCTGTCATGTAATACACTGTGGAACAATTACGTATGTTTGGTGACGCCAATAACATGATTAATCTGTTGGGATTATTCCCTGCGTGTTTGTAAACCTAAATTGACACTACGTGAACGTTCGCAGAAATACCTCGGCGGGTACATAAACCAAAATGTCGCAGTACTTTATATTTTCAACACTATCAAAATGCATTGCACGCAACTTCAGCACAATAATTAATCCTTCTTATTCAACATTTCCCAAGCGTCGTCGTCGTTCCACTTGGAATTCCAGTCTCCTGTTTTTTTTTCTTCTGCAAAATCAATAAGCAAACCTTCTTTGCCGCCAGACTTTTTACTCTTTTTGGTTGCCGTGTTTGTCGAACTCGGGCTCGCCAGCTCAGGAGCGTTACTGGACTGCCAACTTTCCCACTCTGGGGACGATTTGGTAATGCTAGACGCCCTGACCAAACAGAAAAATTAAGAGAATTACAGAAAAATATTACCTAGAACAATAGATCAAAAGAACAGATTATGAACTAGAATGAAAACATTTATTCTACACTTTGGGCTGTTTTATTAACCACCATGAAAGAATAACACGTGAATTCCAAGCCAAACATTTTCATAAGCAGCTTGCACAGACACCTTGTAGCAAAATTTAAACATTTATAAATTAAATATGTAAACAAATAAATGAGACAAGCAGTTTACCGTGACTTAGGAATATATACCAATTGCATATTTAAGTGGTGAGTGACCATTGGCTGGCTATAAACCTATTTTGTGAGTGGAAGGGGGTGGGGAAATTATGGAAGGGGTAGACACCCATGCTGGCTGGGATGTGTTTGCGCACGCGTGGGGGTTGAGAAGAAATTTGGGAGATCTTCAGAGCTGATGAGGGTGAAGCAAGGCGAGCGTGGAGCAGTGCCGGAATGCAAGGGTGGGGGAAATGGGAGATCCCCCCAAAAAAAACCCGCCAACCAGCAGCATCATCCGGCACTATTCCCACGTGCGAAAATCCTGGGGCGGCCCTGCCGGGAATCAAACCAGTTTTGTCTCGGTGAGACGCGAGTAGTCTAGTCACTACATCACCGTGGCCTGGAAGGAGGGTCAAAACCCCCTTTACCCCGCCCTCAGTACTCGGCACCTATGCCTGCATCATGAGCATGTTATTTGTGTTGAACGTTTGAAGTGCTTGCTCGTCATTACCTGAACCAGTTTAATGAGAATTATCGATGACAGACTGTCCAAGGAAGTTAGTAGGGGAGTATTGCCTACGAGGCATAATTATGTAATAAAAATTTAAGACACTTACATATAAAAAATCACTGAGGGCAGTAATTTACAGTTTTCCTGTCGCGTGTTCAACACCAGTCTAACTTTTAAAAGGAAGGGTGATAGGTTAATTATTATTTTTTATTTACACTACGTTTCACTTGCTCTCGGCTTCTGAAGTTCGCCCATAAATATGAAACTATTATTCATAATGTAATGGAATGTGCTGTATGGTCCTTGCGTGGGCATAAGCATGCGTCTGGATGATTCTGCCATTAAATACGAATTGTACTCGAATGTACTTTCAGTCCGAGTTCTTGACCCTGCTGTTGTGATGCACTTGATATTGGTTCATATTTGTTTGTGTATTGCGTCGGAACTCAGCTCACACTAAAAAAAAAAATTTTCTTTAAAAATTTACATGATTGGTAAGCACCAATAAAACTAACATCAACCCACAACCACAATTGAGTGTCTATACTGTATAGTTGGGCATTCAGAACCCCAGACCAAGTAATCGCCTCTCAGTTGTAAATAAAGCAGTCACTTTATCATTTAGATAATTATTTATTGGAGCATTAATGCAACGTGGAGAAGAAATAATAAAACGATTAGTTAAATAAATAATTGTGTCTGCTTATAAATTCTTGTACGTCGGGTTTGTCAACCCGATTTTTTGTCTTACCCTCTTATAATTATTTTCTGCCTATAATGACACTGGTCCCTTGAATAACATTATAATGGGATTCTACTGGACTTTGTTCATTTCGAAAAAGTTTACATCTCAGAGCATATTACACTGGAATTGAAACTTACGTCAAATGCATTACTGAACAAAGGTGCTGCCATATGTTGGCTAGAGGAGATACCACGAACAAGTTTTCTAGCAGAAACGTGCACGTTGTCCGGTATTAGTCTGTAGCGTATTATGATCTATCTATCCAATGCACATCCTACACATCCACCATCAACAAAAAAATTCTTTATCCAGCACAATACAACGTGTCAACACGAAGCACAAATTACAAAAGCATTTTCAAACATAATTTTTATTGAAGTTTTTAGCATTTATAATGAATAAACGTTACCTCGTTACTGCAGAGCCCAGATCTATCAAGAAGGTGCCAGCCAACATCTTGCGGTAATCAACTGCGAGATAAAACAATGGACATGAACACTAGGCAAGACGACAATATCTACCTGGACTGGCGCTTGTTTCCGGAGTCCCAGTTCCAATCACAGTTGCTCGAATCGTCGTGGCTGTTCGAAAGCAACGGAGAACTAATGTGCTCTTGAGTGTGATTTCTGTGCACATACAAGCGATTCAACGGAATGGTGCAACAACAACAACAAACCAGTGACATCATCACAAAAAAGCACAGAAGCACAAAGAAAAAGCATTGCAATATACCGTAACCAAAACACACACATGGCAAGGTGGCTGAGAAAAATAATTGTGAGGTTGACTCAATCTTTAAAAAAATACTTAACTTATCTTGCTGTTTGTAAGTACACTTTTCAGACACACATTTGTGAGACCATATTTTATACAATGCATATTTCTAACGTAAATGACATAGATGTCGGTACACATTTTAACAACGTAATTTAATTTGGTACTGCCATCACAGAATTTTTGCAAGATGGCATTGTTAGGTTCGGAAGACTGAATAAGGCTTAAGCATGACTGATGAAGTGTAAATGAGTGGCGGAAAATGGAGAAACAAAATGCTGTAGCCCACGATTATTTTTGTGCATCGACTGGATTTAGAAAACTCCACTTTAGTGCAGAGGCCACAAAAATCAGCGGTCTGATGGAAGTGAAGCTGCAACATCAACTATACATTTATAGGTAGGATCAACATAGTTTATTTTTTTTCCTAACTCCCCGAACTGGGAAACACGTTACATCACAGAAAAAAATTGATGGCAGTCAAAGGTATTTTGTCTGACAACGGCTAAATGAATTGAAAAGAAAATAACATCATGCTATCCATTGCAAAAAATTTCAAACATTCTAAAAATTTAGATGATTATAGAACCCAACAGTGCAGATTTAGAAGTTCGTATGATTACTGCTGTTTTACTAACATTAGTTCTTTAGTACATAACTCTGGTATGTAGAAAAAACTTATTAGAGGAGAGGTAAATGACAAAGACTGATAACATTCGCAACTAGCTCGAGTAATAATTTAAAAAGAAAACTGTTCACACATTACACAAGGAAAATCACTATTTATGAAATGGAAAATTAAAACTCCAAATGAATACAAACTGTTTACACGAGGTGCTCTCCAAGACTATACAGGAGTCCATATCCACTTGCACAGACTGTACGTACCTCTGTGCGCTTCCAGCAGTTTCCGTTAGTAAAGAAGACTTCTCCGTGGACGACGTCTCCTGCGTTTCTTTCAGAGGACTGTGCGGATGCTCCGAAGACGTCCCAGATATATCCTTCCAACCTTTCCTGCCCAGATCACTAACCTGGCAACAAAATTGAACTTTTTGAAACACCCTTGCAATTCGCAACAAACACCTACACGGTGTGTGAAGGTTTTCCTGTTAAATCAAAAGCAAACCAATTTATTCAATGCAAGTTTCAGGTTATTTGAAAAATGTGTTGCATTCTTGTTTAAAATGTTTTAACTGTATAAATTATATGCATACAATGACATTTATGTAATTGCGCTTACATAACATTTTTCTACAACTAAATGTGTTAACATAACTGGCGCAGCTTTTAGCATTTATCATCACCACTTTTCAGCGAATTTATTAACAGAAAAGTTTGTGTCCCTAGTTATACAGCACTATCTCTCATTTAATTCACATACGTGCGGATAACATAACAGTTTGTGTGTGGTTATCATATTGTTGACTATAAAAACCATAAACGAATGCTTACCTACGAGACCGATTCATAAATCGATTGGTAGCAAGGTCTAAAGATTATCGTTGCACGTATGATTCAATATATATCGAGCCGAATCGCTATGGCGCTCGTTCACAGGCAGAATCACGCCTACGTGCATTTTATTTATAAATGAACATCTGTAATGAAAAATGTTGGTGATATGACGAAGGTAAATGGTACGTACATATAACACAGATGAGTATTATTTTGTGGCATTTAATAATTACGCACTAAACATTCACGCGATATTTGCAAACGCTGGCGACGTTACTCGTCTTCTGTGCTTTGTGGTTAGGTTCTTGGCAACTAGAAAATACTGCATTTGCGACACTATTGAGCGAGGGTGGTGATTGTAGTCGGCTGCTTATGTTGCGAAACCCTTAACCGGCGCCAGAAATATTAACTGTTTTAGATTGTGCCCAGGAGTTTGAAAGTAAAGTTATTTTTTAATAAACTGACCAAAGTGCAAAACTGCAATGTAAACATTGAGTGGGCGGGAAAAGACACGTGCTTAAACACTGCAGTGCTGTATGCACAGTTATTTAGTGGCAGTGGAGGACATAAAAAATAAACAGACAACTGCAATGGAAGTAAGTTTGTGTAATTTTCATATTGCCAAGAAAACAAAAACAGATAGGCTTCTGCCACTCCTTTGTAATTTTATCAATAATAAAATATTTACTAGTATTTTGTAGCCAGGCTGTGGATTTGCGCTGAAGTAATGTTGAAATGAACAGGATTTAATTAAAATATTATCAACAAACGACCAAAAACTGTAAGTGGGTGATGTAAAAATCATGTAAAACTCAAACACTAGTGAATGTTCTTGGACAGTTTTAAATGTCTCGATAAATTACAAGATTTATCGCACAAAGATTAAGGTTATCCTTTCATTCTTATCGTGAAATATTTTTGAATATTTTCCACTTAAATATGTAGTGATAAAGAGAATGAATAACAAATTCCATTTAGTTTGATTCAAGTTTTAATAATAACGCATGTATTTTTTGCTATAAAATTTATTTGCAGAAATGGTGAAATATTAATGATGAAATCAGCTCATTTTATTTACCGTAAAAGTGGGGTCTTACTAATAAGCGAGGATTAGTGTAAAGCTGGTATACAGTGATAGGGACTTTGATTATAATTGAGATTGACATAAATATTGCGTTCACCGAGAGTAATAAGTGTTTATAGTAGAGATGGACAGTTTAAAATTGTAAATACTGTAATAGCCGTGTGTATTTTTGTAACATTGTAGGAAATAAATTAAATTATTTAATTTTATTTTTATTAAGTTTTCAAACTGAGTAAAGCAAATACTTGCGTTGCAATATTACATATGGGATAAATAGAAAAGTGGAAAATAAGCTAAATGTATTTAACTATTTCTGCGGAACAATACGCAGGAAGTTAGGAAAAAGTCCACAGAGACCCTAATCAAATTCCACAACGTGATGTCTACACCTGCACTGCTAAACGGCTGTGAAAAGTGGGTTCTGAAGAAGAGGGATGAGAACAGAAGACAGTAGTATCTTGCGAAATGAGATTCCTTAGATGTGTGGCTGGATATGCCCGTGTGCACCTGGGTCGCCCTTGTCGCTCCCATGCTTCTAGGTCTCAAACGCAAAAACAGCTCCCCGGGTCGGTAACCACCTTAAGCCCAACCTTGCTACTAACACAACATTTCACACAAAATGTCTCTGAATATTACATGATCCGACTTAAGAACAATTTTGAAATGAACATCAAAACTTCTAAAAAACAAATTTTTTTAAAAAGCATACATAATGGAATTACAAAATGCTGACTGACATGTCTATAATACGAAAGGACACGTATCTGTACGATAACTAGCTTCAGCTCTCTATACATACTTCGTTCAATCAAAATCGCAGACATTAAAAACTGAATCATTACTGAAATGCGTACATACTTTTTTTTGACTTCTCAACACAATTTCCAAATTGACTTTATCATCATAATACATCGAGGACTACTCGTACAGCAAGTAGCATAACTGCAAATNGGGGGGGGGGGGGCAGTGTATACACTCCCTCCCATTCCTGAATTAGTATAAGTGCTAGAGCACAACTGAATAATGAAAGCAAATTGGTGACCAAACTACTTTTATTTGTTCACCAAGATATACTGCAATGCTGTGCGTCTTGAATTTGTAAATAATTTCTAACATATTAAAAATATTTTAAGGTATTAAAGGACAGGAATTCAAGTATTCACTCTAGTACTAGTACACACAAGCCCATCCCCCAGCGCACACGCACGAAAGAAGGACAACATTTATTTTTCAAGTTGTTGTCGAGTCTTTCTGTGTGTGAGCCTGTTGACAAGTACTAAACTATGAATACTTGAATTCCTGTTCTTTTATATATTTTTGGTAGCCTAGCGGCCTACTTGTAACCTTAACCACGTTAAAATGCGTGGAAAGTATTATTTTTGATTCTCATACATAATTTTTTGTGACAGCGTAAGTTGTAAGCATTACATTCAGAGGTGTATATTAATGTTGTACTGCCATTTTGGAAAATAGCATCAAATGATAAAAAAAAAAACATTTATGTTATGCCTTGAAAACTACTACACCTATTTTCGCCAAATTTGGCACGTAAGTAATGCTCTGATTGGCCAGGTAAATGCAACTAATTGATTTTAATTGGATTGTTGTATCTACTTGAGTACACATATATAAGTAAGGACGCCTGACTTCGACCACGCCGAGTACTTACTTTTAAAAAGGCGGCGATTTTAATATTTCAGGGCGATAGGTTATATCTAGAAAAAAATTACACAGATTTTAACCAAATTTTGTACTTTTGTGATGGGTCGAGTCTTGAAAACTCTAGTCTAGTAGAATTTTTTCCCCAGCAGGCATCGAGCTACCGAACATGCCAGTCGAGTTGCAGTGTTTTTACGTTACAAACAAACAAATATTTGCACTTAGCAATCACTATTCATGTCTGGCGATGAAGCTGGCCTAGCCAGCGAAATGTTGCGTGACCGCGCATCCACACGGAGAAAGTGTTCGCCCCGACTTTTGTTTGTGTGTGTATCTACGAGTACAGCACTGCGAGTACTTGTGCATTCTGTGCACTTTTAATAATGTGATCATGTTCCAAGGTTTTACGAAACAGACAATTTATGCAATTTCTTTACAAGTCTACCACTGCTACAAGACAACGTACTGTACCGACTGCACTGCAATCAGCATGTAGTAGAAACTGTACGAATACCAGAAAAACTAGTTAATAGCAAAAAGTTTCCAATGTTGTAAAGGGAACATGGTTTACACATCATTGCCGACTTTCTGGTGAAACAATTTCATAGCAAGAATTACTGTGTAATTAACTTAACTGTAGTTACGTCGAACATAACTTACCTTGTTGGCGAGACTAGACACCTGAGAGCTCACATCATCTAGAAGTTTTCCTTCTCTCACCTAATGCAGAATTCAACAAAAAAGAAAAGAAAAAAAGTAGCAACTTTAAATCATAAAATAAACAAAATGGCTTGGCCAAAAGAACATGCAATGCTTTGCAGCAAAGAAACCCCTACAAGAAAATCAGTAATGTAATTCGAAAGATTGCAGAGTGGAATCTAGCATGTTACGACCTGGCATTACTCAACTAAAAATTAAAATACAGGCCTATAAAATAAGTAGGGCGTAGTAGGTATCAGCTTTAAGGTGGCAGAAAACGACGGTCGTATGTTTGCAAACGACAAACTAGATTGCCGGCCCACGTTCAATTTACATCTGTCTTTAAATAAGAACCTCGCATACACTCTCGCACGTTTTTATGGTTTAACCAGCGCCGTTCAGTAGCACTATAATCTCATAGGCTCAAGAAAACCAGCACACACACTAACATTTAAGAAAGCTGAACTGTATAAATAACTTAAAAAATTGTTCGGCAAGTTGCGTGGCCAACATTAACACCCACACTACCTATCACTCTACATCCAGGAACAAAAATTCTAGGTCACCTCCGCTGCAACCTATATACTACGTGGAGTTCACGGTATATTGAGCAGTTTTGAAATCAACCTTTGAAAAATGTCACTGCCACTAACTGCACATATTTTAATGGGTACAGTTAAGACTAACACGGGCCCAATAAAGTTGGTAATGACGAAGACAAGGTAGTTACCCTTCTTAACTTTTAATTAACAATGCTGGGTAAACATTTGTAAACACTCAAATGATTTCTTTCGCTTTCTGTTTTTTTTTTTTAATGCACATATAAGTGTAAGAATTACTTGACCTCTGCATGGATGTCATAACTAAACCCATGGCAACGTTAACTTTACGTATGGTGGAAGATAACACAACGCACATACAAGTAGATGTCAAGCAGGGCTTTCAGAAGTGCTCAGTTTACCATTAAAAGCCTCTAATAATATCAAAGAGAATGCAATCGAAACAATGCTCGTTGAATGTGCATTGACTCTAAGAAAACATCGTTAAGACTTTTGCGAACACTAACACACAGCCAGGAGGGACCTTTATCAACATAATGAGTCAGCACTTTTTGGAGTTCCTATTCGACTTGCTGCTTTCTATTCTCAGAATAATTTGTAAAATGAAATAATCTAAAGAAAATAAAAACTCAACACTGTTTCACAAAACAGCATTTATTAAAAAAATAATTTCTTAATTATTAACAAGTTATGACAACAAAAATTCTTGGTTCGCAGCCATAATCAGTTTGTGACATTCTCAACCTGGAATGAACAAAAATGGACTAGGGTAAATTTTTTTACAAAATTATTAATAGATAAGTTTGAGTTGCCAAACTCCTGTTCATATAATGAAACAAAACAAAAAAAAAGAAATGCCCCAATAAAAAATTTTTATATGCTTCTCGTACGGCACTTAGTAAAAGCATTACCACGATGACCTATATGTGCAAAATAAAAGCAATAAAATAAGCACCTAATATACACACGTTCACATTTACTCACTTGCCGTTTTTTTCTTGGAAATCTTTTTTTCGCTTTGCTACCCACAGAATTAATAAACGGTCATTAAAGCTAAAAGTGATGAAAACGTAGCTATAGGACTAAAAATAAAAAAAAATATTTAACCAATGAAACTTGCGCAACCCTGAGCAGCACAAAGCCAAACAAAAGGATACAAAACAGAACCCCAGCACACAAATCAACTGAACAGAAAAGAGACATGCACGGAAACGCAGCTACAGGCAGATCTTACCTTCTCGCCAACAGTAACACTAATGTCCGCTACCTTCTGAGAAGCTATTCCTCCTATTTTTATAGCACCCTCCGTCGCTCTGCCGGCTATCTTGGTGGCTGAGCTCGAGAACACGGACCAACCCTGCAGACAAAAACATCTACATGTTACAATCGTCCGGAACCATTTGCACAATTCATTTTTACTTTATATAACATAATGACTCCCTATTATGAGTTTGAATATATTATAACACAACCATATGTGATTACATACTGTGTAACATTTCTTTATATAAAAAAAACTGCAATTTTTAAGTTTTAACATCAGCATTGTTTATCATACTTAGATATATGTGCAGTTTATAACATTTATTTCATAGTCTGTAGTATTTATTAGCAGTAATGTTCCGACGAGGAAATCACGTTTTGCTTTTGAAATAGAGCACGCACCCGCACTAGAATATCAACTAAACAGAACCTAGTTGTTTATGCCATCATATCAAGTAGCAGTGTTAATTCAGAAGGAAATTTTAAAATCTTCTATGTTTAGTACGTATAGCATAAACGTTGTTCCCCATACACAATACCGCACACATTTCTAAATGAGGCACCGTTTAAATATTTTTCCCAAGAAAAAACCCATGCAATTATTATGTATGAATAGCTACAGATTTTGTTCAACGCATATTGCATTTCAGTACATTGAAACAATCTCTGAACACAAGTTAGCTAAAATGTAATACTGTACAACAAAACGTTGCAAAATGTATACCCTAGACCAGCGATTCCCAAACTGTGTTCCGAGGAACCTTAGGGTTCGGTCAAAACCTCAAAGGGTTTCGCAAAATCAAACAAAAATAAAATTTTGCCAGAATAAAATATATAAAAATAATTATTTAATGCCTTATTTTAGATCATAACAGCTTGCATAACTGCAAAAATTGGCAGAAGCTCTGTACCAAAATAAAAGTTTTTTTGTTAATGTTTAAATGCTAATTAAGACAAGCAAAAAATATTTTTAACCATAACAGAAGTTTTTGGTTACGCAAAATTCCTGATTTCAAGCCTTATTTATTATGAAACCGCTTAAGCATTATGAAAAGATGCAAGAATGAATAAAGTTGTGAATTAAAATTGCTTGGTAAAAATGATAAGTAGAGTCTGGGTTCCATGGAGTGAGTGAAGAGATCTGGGCGGCTTCTTAACAGCAAGGTCTTGAGAGCTGGTGAGGGTGATTGAGGTGAGTATGGAGCAGCATCGGAATGAAATGACGGGGGGAAAGGGAGATCCCCGAGAAAACCGGCCGACCAGATGCATCGTCTGGCACAATTCACACATGCGAAAATCCGGGAGTGACCCGGCCGAGGATTGAACTCGGATCGCCTTGGCGGTAGGCGAGCAGACTAACTTACACTCAGCCATCGCGGCCCCAAGGTTCCATGGAGATAAACAAGCTTATTAAGGGTGTCACAACAGAAAATTTTGGGTATCGTTGCCCTAGATACACATGCTAATTTAATTTTAGTGTATTTGTTGTTTTCCATAGTTCACACAATTTACATACACTACTATTCTAACAAATATTAAAGTTAATGAATAAGGTGGTGTTTGTCCTGACAGCACCACCTTGTTGAGATTGTGGGGGATGGGGGTGTGGTCGTGGCAAGGCAGTGGGGGTGAAGGGTGGAGGCGAGGCAGTGGGAGGAAGAGTGTTGTCAAAGAA
>NQII01001130.1:3723-19116 GCA_002778355.1 Clitarchus hookeri | reverse complement strand
CTTGCCTCTCCCCTCCTTTAAGGTGATTCCATTAACAGTGCCCCAGTGATTAGAAAAATCAAAAAATCACTATGCACTTTTGAAGCCTATTCTCACCTTATCCTTAACAGCTTCAATGGCACACTGAATTTCTTTTAAAATTCTTCCTCCTCCTTTTGAACACTTCAGCCAAAACCTTACTTCCTACATTTGATTGTTCGTGGTTTCCACACATTTCGGCCTAGGAACTTTAAATTTGGCACAGAGGCATCTTATAAGGGGGAGTTTGACAAAGACTAAGGATTTTGGAAAATTTAGTTTTTAAAGGGATAGATATTTGATCCCCTATATTTCCGAAACAATTTCATCTACAGCATTCTAAATTGGCATGCTCCTTAACCCTATCACTTTCTCATTGCCTCATGGTGTACAACTAACCTCACCAACTGTATAATTATAAAANGCATGCTCCTTAACCCTATCACTTTCTCATTGCCTCATGGTGTACAACTAACCTCACCAACTGTATAATTATAAAAGGGGGTCAAATTTCAAACTGCTATAGCTCTTAGACTGAGCTGCGGCAACAGGACTCTTGGCATGCTAAGGGGCCTGATGGCTTTGAATAAGTCATTAAAGTGGCAAGTACCTTTGTCCAATTTCATTTTTTCATAATTCAAGGGGGTGGCATTTTTAAAAATTTGTCCCTGCTGACCAAAACTTGTTCTTCCCCATCCATTCTTGAATCTAGTGTAAGAATTTCTCAATTTATGCTCATTTTTCAAACTTTTCCCCCTGATTCACTCACAATGAATAGAATGCATGGGTTCTGCTTCTGCAGGTTATATCAACATCTTCACGCACACACTGCCTGATTCACTGGCATCCGCCGGCCCAACTTCCAACATATCATTAATAGTACGTTAAAGGTTTTAGTCAACAGGTTTAAATTTTCTTTTGGTAGCTTGAAATATTTTAAGAGTTTCTGTACAAGTTTGTTTTAAATTATGTTAATTTACTTGGGTGTAATACATTAAATTAACATTAAAGTCCACACTGTGTGGGAAGGCAGCAGTTGGATTAAGTACATGGCAATTTTCTAAGGAAGGTATTTAAATGCGAAATTAAAGCATATTTTACATTATTTGTCTGTTCCGTGGCATAGGTTTTGACGGTTATTTTTTTAATTTGCAGTTATTGCATGGAAATACTTTGTTAGTAATGATAAATTATGCATTTGATGTGTTCTGAATGACAGCAATAAAATTTTGGTGGCCAAGTATTATTGCACCAATAAATTTCGAGAAATGTTTTTTTTTTTAAGGATTTGCAGAAATGCTGTTTCATATCAATGTAAATAGAAACACTCAGACGTGTGATAATTTATATTTCTTTAAATTTTTTCTAATCGCCAAAAATTACTGCTCAAATTGTGTACAGCAACACATTTCTTTACATTTAAGATGTCTGTGACATCATGCGTTGTAAACAAATGAGCGGATGAAATATTCTGCAGTGTTGAGGTATCATACGTATGACAATCATTAGCTGCACACTGAATGCCCGAGAGTGTGTGTGCAGAGTGATGGTGTATTCACACGTGGTGCCTTCTTAACCCACTCGTGTGGATATTTGCGAATTACGAATGGAAAGTACAAGTTCGAGTGCTTTGGGGGTTGTGGATCAGCTAAGCGAACATTAGATGGATCATTGTGTTTCGTTGTGCGAGGCAAAGTGAGACTCATGTACGAGGATATACAATTAGCCCGCGACAGAGAATACTTTTGTTGCCAATGAAATTTCAGGATAAATTTTGGAATGAAGAAGTATACAACCAGTCAGTGTAATTACCATTAATCTTTTCTGCACAGCATGGTAATCCGATGTACGGACGTAAGACGCTGCATTTTATTGGGTATCTAGTGAAGTTCGCGTTTCGATGCTGGTTTTCCAACAAACATTAAAATCTGCACTTCTGGTTGCTTCCAAGGAATTATATCTACCATGAAAATCAACAAGTATGTTAATTTTATTAAATTTGTAGTTATTAACTTACCTTATGTTTAATCACTGTTCATGATTTTTAATTATTCGTGTGCTTCTTGGTTCTGCGTGCAGGTTTTTTTTTTAACATATTAATTAGGAATACTCTTACACTAAATATTACATTCACTTATGCAGTTCCATAAAAAATATTACACACAAATCTGTTCCATTCTCCTTCCCTGAGCATGGTTGCAAAACACATGGAGCACTGTGGACATTTCCTGCTTCATGTGAAGCAAGTACATACATTTACCTGATTCACATGAGACAAGTAAGTAAGTGGAGCCATCTTTGCTCATTTTGCTTGCACTTTAGGAAGCAGTATGGCTCAAGTTCGAGTGTGTTCACTTTTCTAAACCTATACATCAACATTTTAAATATTTTTATGCTTATCCATTTTTGCAACTTTTTAAAACAATTATGTTAATTTTTATAGCTTTCACCACTACATTATTCAGAAAATAAACAAGCTACACAAACGTGGTTACGCAGAAATGAATTTGCAATGTGTATGGGGGGAAAAAAAAGTGGGGTAAAATATAATAAAACTAAAAAGTATGAAAATAATACTGATTAAAATCCGGAAAAACAATGAAAAAGGCCTACATTATCTCGTACACAACAAATTCCTAGAATGACACAATAAACTACAGAAATATATGAAGCATGTACATTTGTGCAGTCCTCCAGGAAACAGAATGATGCAGAATTGTGTATAACCTTTAAAATAAAAAAATGTCCCAACTCTAGCTCTAGAAAACTAATTTGATGTGAATCTGCACTGCAATGCTTTCTGAAGTGCAAGCAAAGCAACCACAGGCGGTCACACCCTTTTGACTGCTTCACATTTTATGATTTATTTGTTTGTTCTACACAAAAGATTTTTTTTTTTTGGCATTTCATCAATATATTTCACTTTTACCCCACAATTTTTCTGATCTCCACCGCTCTCCCTACCAATGGGGTTTTCTAGGATGCAAGTTGCTCTTTGTGACTGATTGGAAGAACCCTGGAAGATAGGTGCTTGGGAGGCAAAGTATGTCACACGAACAGGCAGACCCGAAACTTATACTGTGCAAATTGAAGACACTAACTCACCTTTATACACTACCGTGAAGTATGCGTCGTAGGCACAGGAGGTAAGTAATTTATATTTAGAACCAAGGAATACAAATAGCGTATTTGAACAGTGAATTGCTTGATTTCTGCACGTAATTAGTTCCGAGATATTGCAACCCTTAGAGGGGAGTATTACCTGTATCATTAGAAATAGAATCACGGATGGTGCAGCAGCTGAAGCACACATCTGCCTCCCACGAAAGCAAACAAGGTTCAATTCCCGGCAAGGTTGAACCTGAATTTTCACATGATGTGGGAATTGTGTAGAATGCTGCTCGTCAGCTGGTTTTCTTAGGGGTCTCCCGTTTGCCCCATCCTTGCATTCTGGCGCTGCTCCATACTCGTCTTGCCTAACCCTCATCGGCTCACAAGACCCTGATGTTAAGAGCGCCTCTCCACTCCACCATTACAAATCTTAATGGAAACGTTGGGAAAAATGGGTTTTAAACAAGTCCCTTGGTCAACTGCTAAGAAAAATTTAAAATAGCAGTACGTACCTTCATTTTCTCAAGTTCAACGTCCTTCCACTTATCCATGCTGATTGATCGCACAAACGACAGGTGCACACCCAAACCTCTGTGCTTCCCAGAACACTCCAGACATATCCATATTCCATACGTAACAGAGGCCCACTGTGGGTTGTGAGCGCCACATTCAAAACATTTCTGTGAAGGAATTTGAAAAATGTGGTAAACTACAGGCACACCTTAACTGAAATACAATGATCTCAAACAACCTGCATCTGATAATTACATTGACAATTAACTATTCTTAGACTCTATGATAATCTAAAATATATTGTCCCATAGTTTTTATGCCTCGACTCCAAGAAATCGCACAATAAGGTCCCAAAACTGTTTGGTTAACAATGTTTGACAGCAAAAGGTTCCTTGAAACATGATTTACCCACAGCAGTAATTAAGAATCACATCTTTTTTTGAAGGGAACATCCAACAGCTATGAAAACTGTATAATTGGCAAGGCTTACCTTATTGAAATTCAGGTGGACTTTGAATTACATCTCGCCATGGTATGTTTTAATACCCTACAATCCTACGTTAGATTAAAGCCCTATAATCCTAGGTTAGTTAAAAATCCTACAATCCAAGGTTAGTTTAAAACCCTACAATCCAAGGTTAATTTAAAACCCTACAATCCAAGGTTAGTTTAAAACCCTACAATCCAAGGTTAGTTTAAAACCCTACAATCCTAGGCGAGTTTAANCCAAAAATACAACTTAATTATAATAATTTATTCCTGTCAGCCATTATTTTAATTATTTAGTGTGCAATAGCAAGTTGACACACCCACCTGCTGTGCCTACAATATTCCCTCAACGCACACAGGACTTCATAGATCATTATCCCAACAAAGCTAATTAATATTTTAATACCAACTCTACAATTGCTAATCAAGTCAACATTTTAAATAGTAATGTAAAAGTATCTACAGATTAGGGCCTACAAGAATTGAGTGTGTTCATTTACCTGTATTAAACAATTTATGCATATGGAATAATACCACAATTTTTTAAAGAGTATCCTGAATTTCTTGGAGCACTATTTTTGATTATATTTGACAGTAACTTCATTTTCTCCATTAAGAACAAGAACTTAAGGGCGAACTAAACACAGATACAAGAAATTACATCATAACTGGAGTGAAAACTTGTGCTCATGTTGCAATACAAGTTAACACGACCCTGTGACTGTAATGAGGAAATACACCCTCTTGGCTAAAAAGAAGCCATATGGGTACATAATTTCTTCTACCACCACAGAACCACACAAAGCTTACAAAAATAATTTAAAAACACAGAACCTCTGAACACCACAAATAGCCTATTTATAGCAAATTTGAGTCTTGCTGACAAAATTGAAATAACCTATAAAAATATTTAAAAAGTAGTTGCAAGTTCTTAATCTTAAAAAAGTAAAAACTGTTTGTTTGTATTTTCTACTTTAGCAATATATTTNAAAAAGTAGTTGCAAGTTCTTAATCTTAAAAAAGTAAAAACTGTTTGTTTGTATTTTCTACTTTAGCAATATATTTTCTGAATACTACAAAAATATGTGGTGCACTAATCAAGAGTACCGTTTAGAATAAACAGATGGCTTACGCCACAGTAGCATAAATAAAATAGAGAATTGTTGGNCACTAATCAAGAGTACCGTTTAGAATAAACAGATGGCTTACGCCACAGTAGCATAAATAAAATAGAGAATTGTTGGCCGACATATTGTGTTATAAAAGACGAACAAGCTATGATAAGCAACAATGAAGGTTTTTATCTTACACTATTTTCATTTGTCGGTTTTAATTCTTGAAGGACTCGACGGGTTCGTGGACTTGCCATTTCTTTCTACGCAACCAGTTGAGTAGTAAGAAACTAAACGCGGGCAAATTAACTGTGAATCTTCTGTGATGGTGTTTATTTTACGTCATACTATGTACGGCCGAAGATATAACGTCCTGCTACCGTAATTCGTCATTCACAATTCTACTGACAGGTCCGTGAGGAACGTCGACGTGTAAAACAATTTGACATGAACCTCATTCATTCTTTTTTTTTTTTAAATTTTCAAGAAAGGAATGGGATGCTATCGTTCTTTCAGCCTTCGGTACAATATTAAAATAAATAATAAAAAGAAAATGAACTATACACAAAGTAATATGTTGCAAACATTTAATCTGTAGATATGCGTCGCAAATAAATCTTTTAAAATTCCAAAATAATTATTATGGTAATTATGCCAAACCGCTGCTTTGCTGAAAAAGGGCAAACAAAAATTACGAAAGAAAATAAATAAAACCACTGGAAAATAGTTTAAAAATTAAATTTAAAAATCAGTATGTTTATATTTCCCAAACCATTTTCATTAGTTTTAAAAAACACCAATTTCCATAACATTAAAAAAAANAAATCAGTATGTTTATATTTCCCAAACCATTTTCATTAGTTTTAAAAAACACCAATTTCCATAACATTAAAAAAAAACCCTCATGATAGGTGTCAAGTCCTACTGCTTAGCGTCCGTTCGTCCTGCCTGCACTGCATAGCTACAGCGCGTCCACTACAGGGGATCGCTGCCCCTGAACCATCGGGCAGCTGCCGTAAATGCCATAGCCAGAGCGGCATGTGGGAATACACCCCCTTGGCTAGTCATGCTACTACCGGCCGNACCCCCTCATGATATATGTCAAGTCCTACTGCTTAGCGTCCGTTCGTCCTGCCTGCACTGCATAGCTACAGCGCGTCCACTACAGGGGATCGCTGCCCCTGAACCATCGAGCAGCTGCCGTAAATGCCATAGCCAGAGCGGCATGTGGGAATACACCCTCTTGGCTAGTCATGCTACTACCGGCCGGAGTCAAGCAGCCATCCCATCTTCACGTCCCCAAGAGGTAATTCTTGAGGGTGTAACAGTTCAGGCCAGCCTTCTACCACATAATTCAGCCCCAGCCACCAGACCATCGGGGGAATGAATGCCACGACAGGTATTCATCAGTTCCTGCAGGCAGGTGACCCCATGTGTGCCACCTTCATGCTAGGACTGTGACCCGTTCATGTTTCTGTGTGTGAAGTGCGAATGTGTCGTGTGCATCCTACAATTTTCCCTTATGTGTGCCATATAAATCAGCACCTAAAAAGAGGGTAGTAGTATTAAACCTGTATTTTTGTGCAGTTTGTATTTAGATACCTGCATCTCTTTTTTCACACTTGGACTCGTATAGTGATGTCAAGCTACTTGTACCAAAGTTAATGTAATATTTAGTTTCATTTTATATTTTATGTTTTTCTCTATCAAATAAATGTGCTTTCTTATCTACGTCACGAAATAATTGGTACGACAAAGCCATACTTAACATCTGTGATATCTTTTTAATGCTTATTGCCAACTAAAATATTTTGTCTTGACACGGTGGGGTGTCCCAGGGATGAGATGGATGTTCCTACGTTATCCTGTTGGGTTAAGGGAGGTAAAATGTTTAGATTACCAGACACCATAATTCAAGTGCATGAGCCAATGGGGGTTGTTCAGTTGATGGCCCGTGGTTCCTTGTTGGTTCTTGATCAAGTTAAGTTGTTATTGTACATGCAGGTGATGCAAGTAATCCACTTTGTGCCTACCTGCCTTAATGGATATTACATCACCATTAATTACAAACCCGTCGGTGAAACTGTAGTGGTCATCTCACACACAGTTAAATTACATTACCTTAAAATGTGACGCAAGTGGGTGCAGCGCCTAAATACCCAGGAGGGTTATATTCCCAATAAAAGACTCAAGCAGGGGTAAGACTTGTTTTACTAATGGTTTTCTTTGGTACAGTTCACAAGTACTCATGTATAAATAAATATACGAAAGAATACAGGCTCGGTGCTAGGCCCGCTGATAGCCCAGGCAGAAAATTGCGGCGAAGCCAGACAGTGGAATGTTAGTTGTGTGGTGCGCTAAGTCTTGGACTGTCTAACCCTCGGCACTAAATGCTCAAAATTTAAATTTAAAATGGTAGCAGCCAAAATTTGAATGTGCCGAGGAAGGGGCCACCCAGAGTGACACTCCTGGACTGCTGCTTGGCCCGGGTGCTGAATCCTGAATGAATAAATGGTGTCAGCTTCAGCAAGGCCTTGTCAAAGTCGGTGCTAAAAATTAATTAATATAACAGGCACCTAATCAAGGAAACAAATTACATGATAAAACACTGGTAGTTATTTAGCATGTGCTGGTCATATACACAACCTTAATTTAATGCTATTCCATCCATAATGCAGTTGTGCAGGGAAGTCTTGAAAATGAGCGACGGGGAGAGGTGTTATATTATAACACTGCTCAAAAAACGATATACTTAATGAAAGTTAAAGCAATTTTTGGCAGTCTGCAGTAAAAGAAACATGTGCACACCTGCTTAGTATTAATGTCAAATAATTATAGATTCCTTCTCGCCCGAGAAGATTCGCCACTGGGCGAGTCACACTTTTCCAAGTTTTGCTATTGGGCTAGTCCAATCTCACCAAAGAGGTGTGAGTAGCCATGCCCGAATATGAAAATAATAAAATAACTACATTGAGGGTAATTAATATGTGGTTCGAAGCCCTTGTAGGTTGTACCTGATTTATTTTGTAGCAATTTGATGTAAAGTTTATATCTGAGGCACACTTCGTCTTTGCATCACAGGACGAGAAGCTGGGCATCGTGGCACGAACTGTCCCGACATTCCCTCCAATGCATGGTTTGCCTGGCAGCTGTGGCAATCGGGTAGACACCATGCTGGGCTGCTCGTTGCCAGGCCCCTTAAGGAGAATAAACCCAGATGGCCGCTTGGGTCACATAGTCGATGACGAGGGAGTATGTGTTCCATCCTCGTCGGCACTTTCCATTGTGCAATCTTTGCTTTCCTACCAGATCGAGTAGTTATTTATTTAGGGCTTTTGCATGCTAATCTTGCAATTCCCAGTAGATGGTTTCCAGGAAGTTTAGTTGTGCTACTTTCAGACAGTGAGCAACAGTTGCTGGCCCGACTTTGCTTCTCTCATACCCCTTTTGGTAATATATGAATTTCATTTATTTTAATCTTATCAGCATTTTCCCCTGACGCTATATAAAATCATGGATTATTCCCTATGTCTTCTATTGTTCCTGGTATCCACACTGTTTTTGGATCTTTTTTGAACATAATCGGTGGATTAATCTGAAATGATTTTCTGTTACAAGAAGTTTTGTCGTAATGCTCCTTAGATTGTATATGCGTTCCAATCAATAATGCTATATCCTTGTTCACCGCGATCCTTGGTTTTAAACTATTAAATTTACATGGAGTTGTCTGAAGATTTCTTCCCATCAAATTTGTAGCTTGTGAGTTAATTTCACCTGTAGGAGTGTTCCTATAATGTAACAAAGCTAGTAGTTGGATCTTCATTAGAAGCAGCTGTTTTTTATAAATTTTTTTACAGCACTGTCTAGGAGCCCATTAGACTTCGGATATTGAGGGCTTTACCTAACACGTTCAAAATACCATTTGTCAGCAAAATCTTGGAATAACTGTGAGTGAAAAGTGCCTCATCTGTGTACACCATTAGAGGTATGCGATGTCTAGCGAAGACTGATTTAATTTTATCAATTACTGTTAGGAAGATACATGACTTCCACAAAATTAGCTAAACAATTTACAATAACTAAATAAGATTTGGAATTGAAATCAAAAACTTTACAAGCAACTTCCCCTTCCATACATGGTAACCTGGGAATTTTCCTGTTTTGAAGATACATTTTGACTTTGTTTGCTTTATACATTAAGCATGTTTGGGATGATTTAACAAATTTTTTAATATGCCGATCCAAAACAGAGAATCATATGTTCGACTAATTGTTCGATTGATAAATGGGTGGCCATAGTGTAGTTTCGTTAACATCTCATGTTTTAACTCATATGGGTAACCATTATGCATTCGCCCCGGAAGAGGACAGCATTTTTACCTGACAATTAATTCCTAAAATCATAATATGGCTTACATTCATCTCAAATCATTCCATATTCTCGAGGCCATCCTTCTTTGACATTATCGGTTATTTTCTAATAACAAGGTCTTGGCTTGATTTTTCCTGTAAGAATTTCCAGTAGTTTCTAGGGATCGGCAAACTGTCTACTAACACTGAAATTTGTATTCTGCTTCGTCCTCAAAATCAGCTGTGACATCACAAATGTAATCGGTAAAATCACGGGACAGTATGTATACTACAAATATATGTTTTCCAGGAGAATGAACAAGTTCCAAACTAAAGAGTTGGAAACACATAAGCATTCTTTGCCAGCGCATTGAAAAAAATTTCCAGACGAATAAATATTTTTTTTGCAGGGGAACGAACCCCTTGGTTGATTTTAGGCCTTTTTTGATTTATCTAAAAACTTTTTCACAGAATCAAATTCGTAACAAAATCACGTTCTAGAGAATTTAAAGGGGAATCCAATGGTATGTCGAACAATAAAATCGGATAAAAGGTGTGCGAGAAATAAGGGCTTTAAGTTCACTGATAATGCACACTCCAGGAACTCATTATTTAGTTTTCCTTATATGGTGTCTTAATTTGGAAAGACTGGCCAAAAAGACAGCATTTTCATACTGTNCGTTCTAGAGAATTTAAAGGGGAATCCAATGGTATGTCGAACAATAAAATCGGATAAAAGGTGTGCGAGAAATAAGGGCTTTAAGTTCACTGATAATGCACACTCCAGGAACTCATTATTTAGTTTTCCTTTTCTGGTGTCTTAATTTGACCAGACTGGCCAATACCGATAGGTCATTAATACAGTTTTCAGGGTGCTCTTTCGATTGAAATGAGTCAGGTGAGAGAGGTGTTAGCAGTTTAAGAGTTAGGTATGTCATTTAGGGTTATTCGGATAGTTAATTACAAAGCTGTATTATGGATTTAAAGAAGTTAAAAGAAATTCCGTTTTGAACAGTTTGATACCAACACTAAGATAGTTTCTTAAAATAGAATTTCCACGCAAAAAAAAATTGCTGGGGGTTCACTCGGTTGATTTGAGGTCTTTTTTTGATTTATCTTAAAGTTTTTCACCAATTAGAATTCGTAACCAAATCATATTATAGAGAATTTAAATGCGAATACAATAGTATGTAGACCAGTAAATTCGGATAAAAGGTGTGCGAGAAATAAGTGTTTTAAGTTCACTGAAAATGCCAACTCCAGTAACTCATTATTTAGTTTTCCTTATATGGTGTCTTAATTTGGAAAGACTGGCCAAAAAGACAGCATTTTCATACTGTTTTCGGGTTTGATCCTTCGATTGAAATGAGTCTGGTGAGTGAGGTGTTAGCAGTTCCTGAGATAGAGATAATTCGTTGGTTAATGTTTGGATTTTTTTCGATATTTCTATTGAATTCATATCTTACTTCGATCCACTTACATGTATTATTATAGATTATTTTAAGGGGAATCCAACTATATGTCGACATTTAAATCAGATATATAGTTTTCGAGAAATGAGGGTTTTAAAGTTAACAGAAGATTGCCTCCATAAACTCAATATTTAGTTTTCATAGAGATAATTCTTTGGTTAATTTTTGGCTTTATCCGATATTTCTTCCCAATTTATATCTCAATCTGATCCACGTACATGTCATATTATAGATTATATTAAGGAGAATCCAACGATATGTCGAACTTTTAAATTGAGCAAATAGTAAGCGAGAAATTAGGGTTTTAATTTCATTGAAGATTGCCTCCAAAACTCATTGCTTAGTTTTCTTTTTATCGCGTCTTAATTTGGCAAGACAGACGAATAAAGATACAATATTCCTATAGTTTTCGCAGGTGCTCTTTCGATTGAAATGAGTATGGGGAGTGTGGTTTTAGCAGTTTAAGAGTTAGGTAAGTTATTTGGGGTTATTCGGACAGTAAATGAAAATGCAGAATTATGTAATGTAAGAGGTTAATNATTTTAGAGAATTTAAAGGGAAATCCGATGGTGTGTCGATCATTAATATTGGATAAAAGGTGATCGAAAAAAAGAGGGTTTTATGTTGACTGAAAATGCCAATTCCAATAAAGATAGTATATTCCTATAGTTTTCGGGGGTGCTCTTTCGATTGAAATGGGTCTGGGGAGTGTGCGTTAAGCAGTTTAAGAGTTAGGTAGGTTATTTAAGGTTATCCGAACAGTAAATTAAAATGCAAAATTATGGATGGTATGAGGTTGTTAGAAATTAAATTTTAAACAGTTTGGTATAAAAATGTATACCATTTCTTATAAAAAAATTTAAAGACGAAATTTTTTTTTGCAAGGGTACCCCTTGGTTGATTTTTGGCATTTTTTGAATTACCTTAAAACTTTTTCACCAATTCGAATTATTTACTAAATCATCTTTTAGAGAATTTAAAGGGGAATCCAATGGTATGTTTATCGTAATATTGGGTAAAAGGTGTGCGAAAAAATTAGGGTTTTATGTTCAATGAAAAAACCAATTCCTGGAACTCATAATTTAATTTTCCTGTTCTGGTGTCTTAATTTGGCCAGACTGGTCAACAAAGATAGAATATTCCTATAGTTTTAAGGGGTGCTCTTTCTATTGAAAGCAGTCTGATGAGTGTGGTATTAGCGGTTTCTGAGATAGAGCTAATTTATAGGTAAATTTTTGGCTTTTTCCGATATTTCTTTCGAAATTCTATCTTAATCCGATCCACTTACATGTCATATGATTTTAAGTGGAATCCAACGATATGTATATCATTTAAATAGGACAAATAGTTTGCGAGAAATGACGGTTTAAATTTCACTGAAGATTGCCTCCATAACCTCATTATTTTGTTATCCTTTTAACGCGTTTTAATTTGGCCAGACAGACCAATAAAGATAGTATATTCCTATAGTTTTCGGAGGTGCTCTTTCGATTGAATTGGGTCTGGGGAGTGTGGGTTAAGCAGTTTAAGAATGTGTGTTATTTAAGTTTTCCGGACAGAAAATTTAATACAGTATTATGAATGGTAAGAGGTTATTAGAAAGTCAGTTCTAAACAGTTTGATATAAACATTGGCATAATTTCTTTAAAAAAAATTTCGGGACGAAAAATGTTTTTATATCAGAGGTACCCATTGGTTGATTTTCAGCATTTTTGTATTTATCTTAAAACATTTTCACCAATTCCCATTATTTACTAAATCATTTTTTAGAGAATAGAAAGAGGAATCCAATGGTATGTCTATAATTAATATTGGATAAACGGCGTGCGAAAAAATAAGGGTTTTATGTCCACTGAAAATGCCAATTCCTGGAACTCATAATCTAATTTTCCTGTTCTGGTGTCTTAATTTGGCCAGACTGGTCAACAAAGATAGAATATTCCTATAGTTTTCAGGGGTGCTCTTTCTATTGAAAGTAATCTGATGAGTGTGGTATTAGCGGTTTCTGAGATACAGCTAATTTATAGGTAAATGTTTGGCTTTTTCAGATTTTTCTTTCGAAATTCTATCTTAATCCGATCCACTTACATGTCATATTATGGATAATTTTAAGTAGAATCCAACGATATGTCTATCATTTAAATAGGACAAATAGTTTGCGAGAAATGACGGTTGAAATTTCACTAAAGATTGCCTCCATAACCTCATTATTTTGTTATCCTTTTATCGCGTTTTAATTTGGCCAGACAGACCAATAAAGATAGTATATTCCTATAGTTTTCGGAGGTGCTCTTTCGATTGAAATGGGTGTGGGGAGTGTGGCATTAGCAGTTTAAGAGTTAGGTATGATATTTAGGGTTATTCGGAGAGCAAATTAAAATGCAGAATTATGGATGATAAGAGGTTGTTAGAAATTCAATTCTGAACAGTTTGGTATAAAAATTTATACCGTTTCTTAAAAAAAAATTTAAAGACGAAAAATTTTTTTTTGCAAGGGTACCCCTTGGTTGATTTTTGGCATTTTTTGAATTATCTTAAAACATTTTCACCAATTCGAATTCTTTACTATACCATCTTTTAGAGAATTTAAAGGGGAATCCAATGGTATGTTTATCGTTAATATTGGGTAAAAGGTGTGCGAAAAAATAAGGGTTTTATGTTCAATGAAAAAACCAATTCCTGGAACTCATAATTTAATTTTCCTGTTCTGGTGTCTTAATTTGGCCAGACTGGTCAACAAAGATAGAATATTCCTATAGTTTTCAGGGGTGCTCTTTCTATTGAAAGTAGTCTGATGAGTGTGGTATTAGCGGTTTCTGAGATAGAGCTAATTTATAGGTAAATGTTTGGCTTTTTCCGATATTTCTTTCGAAATTCTATCTTAATCCGATCCACTTACATGTCATATTATGGATGATTTTAAGTGGAATACAACGATATGTCTATCATTTAAATAGGACAAATAGTTTGCGAGAAATGACGGTTGAAATTTCACTAAAGATTGCCTCCATAACCTCATTATTTTGTTATCCTTTTATCGCGTTTTAATTTGGCCAGACAGACCAATAAAGATAGTATATTCCTATAGTTTTCGGGGGTGCTCTTTCGATTGAAATGGGTTTGGGGTGTGTGGGTTAAGAAGTTTAGAATGTGTGTTATTTCAGTTTTCCGGACAGAAAATTTAATACAGGATTATGGATGGTAAGAGGTTATTAGAAATTCAATTCTGAACAGTTTGGTATAAACATTCATAGTGTTTCTGAAAAAAAAATTTCCAGACGAAATTTTTTTTTTGCAAGGGTACCCCTTGGTTGATTTTTGGCATTTTTTGATTTATCATAAAACTTTTTCNGGTTACTTGTTTGATTTTTGGCATTTTTTTATTTATCTTTAAACTTTTTCACCAATTCGAATTCTTTACTAAATCATTTTTTAGAGAATTGAAAGAGGAATCCAATGGTATGTTTATAATTAATATTGGATAAAAGGCGTGCGAAAAAATAAGGGTTTTATGTTCAATGAAAAAAACAATTCCAGGAACTCATAATTTAATTTTCCTGTTCTGGTGTCTTAATTTGGCCAGACTGGTCAACAAAGATAGAATATTCCTATAGTTTTCAGGGGTGCTCTTTCTATTGAAAGTAGTCTGATGAGTGTGGTATTAGCGGTTTCTGAGATAGAGCTAATATATAGGTAAATTTTTGGCTTTTTCCGATATTTATTTCGAAATTCTATCTTAATCCGATCCACTTACATGTCATATGATTTTAAGTGGAATCCAACGATATGTATATCATTTAAATAGGACAAATAGTTTGCGAGAAATGACGGTTTAAATTTCACTGAAGATTGCCTCCATAACCTCATTATTTTGTTATCCTTTTATCGCGTCTTAATTTTGCCAGACAGACCAATAAAGATGGTAATAAGGATATCAAAAGCCCCCACGAGAAAGCTAACTTTACCCAGACGGGAGTGTGGGTTAAGCAGTTTAAGGGTTAGGTATGTTATTTAAGTTTATCCGGACAGTAAATTAAAATGCAGAATTATGGATGGTATGAGGTTGTTAGAAATTAAATTTTGAACNTTTAAGTTTATCCGGACAGTAAATTAAAATGCAGAATTATGGATGGTATGAGGTTGTTAGAAATTAAATTTTGAACGGTTTGGTATAAAAATTTATACCGTTTCTTAAAAAAAAATTTAAAGACCAAATTTTTTTTTTTGCACACATACAACTTGGTTGATTTTTGGCATTTTTTGAATTAACTTAAATCATTTTCACCAATTTGAATTATTTACTAAATCATCTTTTAGAGAATTGAAAG
>NQII01001129.1:554893-565765 GCA_002778355.1 Clitarchus hookeri | reverse complement strand
CGCATCCAACCTAACATTCTGAGGATGCAGGAAAGTTGATATCTTATGAGACCGGATGCGCTATATGGAAAATATGGAAAAACTGTCATTAAAAATACTTGGAACAATATTTTATACGATCCCGTACCGTGTTTAACCGGATATTATAATGATTTCGATACCATTACTGCGTTTTGTTTCCCAGTTCGCATTAACACTATAACCCAGGAATAGTGAAAATGGAGCCAAATCGCTGAAAACCAATGACTCAGTGCTACGTTAACTGATTATAATGACGGCTGAATTTCACTGCCGTAAGTCAGTTTATTTGTCCGAGCAAGGTGGCGCAGTGGTAATACACTGGACTCGCATTCGGTAGGACCCCCGAGTTCGATTCCCGTTTGGGTCATCCTGTTTTTTTATTTTCCATGCTTTTCCGAAATCACTCCAGGAGAATGATGGGATGGTTCCTTCATACAGGTCATGCCCGATACCTTCACTGTTCCTGCTTCTCTGAGCAACTCGCTCCGTCACTATGACATCGCTGTCGACGAGACGCTTAAGTCAAACCTGCCTGCCCAGTTCATTTGATTGATTCGCCAGTCGGCAGTAGCTTATCAATTGCCTTTCAGAGAATGGCATTTCACTGGTTGTTATCTGTGATCCGGGCTTCGAGCAAAAGGGAGATTAGAAGATATTTCGTCCGCATAAAAAAGGGACTCTCGCGAATTCGCGTTGTCATTTGGCAGTAAGCCAGTATCGACTCCCGCACGAGTGTCAACAGCTAGGAAAAGCCGCGTGCTCGGTTGCGCAAGACGAGTGCATCGGACCTCGGCGGGTGGCTAGAAACCAGCAGGTTGTTTGTCGCGCTCGCCACGGGACCGTAAACCGCCTCTTGCCGTCGTCGCAGAGCTGTTATTAATTCCAGCAGCGATAACCATCTGCTATGATTGCCGAGAATGCTCGGGCGAGTTCATTAGCGTCCTGTTGCCACGTCTTTCCCTTTCGTGCGGTCGTAAATCCGGGCACTGCACCTTGTACTGCTGAACGTTGCTTGCAACCACATGCCAGAGGATTGCACCTGTTTTCTGCGGCGTAGAGCGAAATATACTATGCCGGAGGATTTCAGGCGATTACCTCACTTTCTTATTCTGCATGTATGAAGATGAAAGGTATATTCCGCGTCTGTCAGTTAATCATGTCTCCGTAGAGTACTTTTGTAGCTAGTGGTTCAACGGTCGTGTTTTGGTCCATCAGCCACGGAATCCCCAGGATAGCTTGTTCCTGGAGGTCACTGGCAACGAGGGAGGACCTCGATAATTGTTTCTAGGTCGCCGGGAGTCGAACCGCGGATAGCATTGGCGAGAGTTGGATGTACTAGCCGGACGGCGCGTCCTGTATGCATGATCGTCGAGGGAGAGCGTAAAGGGAAAACGGGGCAGAGTGCACATCTTAGCTGCGCAGTAACCACACGCCGTGCTTCAACACTAGACTTCTTTTCTGCCGATAACACTATCGAAATTTTGGGCTAGAACACTGTTTATGTAAGTAAGCGCTTTGATATGTTCATAATTTTTATATCGCCTAATTTGAATGCAATTGGAATACAGTGAAGTTCATATGCAAGGATGGGTCTGTTGTAGAAAACTCAAATTTAAAGAAATTCGTTTATCGGTGTTGACCATGTGACTTGGATAGTTGCACTGGTGATGGACGAGTCAATGTAATGGACATGCGCAGAAGACGAAGACAGGTCTCCCTCACCTCCAGTGCACGGGAAGGGACGTATCACTGCGGGTAGGGAAGGCCATCTCCAGGACTGGCAGCGACCACCCTTAGCGTCAGCGGGCCGGCTCCAGGCGCGAGGGAGTGCATTACCCGAGTCGCTCGGGTGTCAACAGCGCCATGTCGTTTGGCCGGTCGCCAAGCGCCGCAGCTCTACGCGGGCGACCGGGAAAACGTTTCCTTGAGAATAGCGAAAAACGTGAAGCCTTCAATCGTCATTTTCCCCTCCGACCATGCCCTGCGACGCTGATCCTTCTCGGGCTCGGGATGGAGCGTGTTTGGACTGACCGACTGACTGACTGATTGAGAATTATGTTCACTGATATAGACTTTTAATGGTATAGTGGGCACTTTTGAGACCCTAGTTATTTTTTTCCTTCGAACCCCCCACACTCACGTTTTAAAATAAATATTTTCCTGTGAGTAATAAATACAGTGTACATATTTCATCGCATTCGAATGTTAATGTGTTCAGGCTACAATAAAACGAATTTATTGGTTATTATTCCAAATGAGAAAGCCTCAAAAAGTGCTCACTTTACCGGGAACAGCCTATATAAAAACATTCAAGAATAAATATTTTCAAACGTTCGTCTCGTTGTCTTTTCTACCGGGAGGTGGAAGTATAGTAGAAAATATGAGAATAGTTTCGCTAAGAAAAAGAAAAGTACTAACGAAAGATGAAAACTCCACAAACGGAATAGCTAAGTCGGCAGTCAAGGGAACAACATAGAGAATAGAAAAAAAAATCGGGGAATGAGCGCTATAAATAAATATTTAGCTTCCGGAAAATTCGGAAGTGGAAATCAAGCAATTCCCCTATCGGACCGGGATAGATTATGGGCAAAGCTTCGACTTACCTAGGAACCATGTCCTTCCAGCTGCAAAAGCTGTAATCAGGCCACGAAAATGGGTAATTACCAACTATATTCATAGAATTGACGAAGCTTTGAGGTGCCGAGCTGTGCACTGTTCTGTAATATCTATAGAGTTACAAATGCATGAAAAGAGCATGTTAGAAGTTCTTTAATCATTTTCCAAATCCATGCCAACCGTGATTGGTCGCGCACCATCACAAAGGGAAAGGCGAGTAACAGCGAGTTACAATGATAGCGTCGGAAGGGTGATTACTAAACATGTAAGTAAATTTGGTTTGAAACTACGCCGCTCATTTCCGCAACCTGCTGCACGAAATGCTGTATTCTCCCACGTAGTATAGTGGTATAGGCGAAACTTTTAATCTGATAGCATCTATAATTACAAAAACTGTCTTACTTGTGGTCGAATTAGGTACTGCTATGATTAAATAATTGGAGGAGTTAATTGTCGAGTCATACAAGCCACTTGCAACATATATCTAGATTTAAATATTAACAATTACCCAGTCCTACCACTGCACGCAAATTACATAGTTTCACACTGTGAAAGTCGCTACTTCTCCATTACTAAGTTTTTCTGATTATATGAACTGAGCATAAAAGGAACAAATATTATGATTATTATAGCGCATTCCATGGACATCGAAACTATGTTGCAAGTGGCAAAGCAAGCTGGCTTCGCATACGCGTGCGCACACACGCACGCACACACACACACATATATGTGTATATATATATGTATGGAAGTTTTGGTATTGCCTACGCACCTGAAACAAACTGTATCGCTGCATCCAAAAGTTTTGTGCGCCTATTACACGAAAAGGGCTTGTCCTTGTGTCCGGGGCAGTTTCAACAAGAGCACCATTTTTGTTGACTAGGTCATACTGCTCGATAAACCAGCATAAAACGTTCATACTTCCCGAAGGAAAAAAAGTTGACTGCTTTCAGAGGGTGGCTACGAAGGAGGATATTAATGAGTGTTTGCTCTTAGGTTGAAGATCCCGACAACACGAAACAATGCTCGGAGAACTGTAATTTAATTTCACTTCATTTTTAATATTTCACAAAATTTTGTTATTTTAAAATTTTTATTTTTAATGGCCTATATATCCCTTAATATTCCGTTTAGATGAAATAAAATGTCATATATATTTTTTTAGGTAAAAAGTTATGGATTTCATATTTGATTTTGCGTAAGGAATCACGATATGAAGTTTGTAAGTAGAATTCCGTCCGCCCCCATATATACGGAAATNTATTTTTTTAAGTAAAAAGTTATGGATTTTATATTTGATTTTGCGTAAGGAATCACGATATGAAGTTTGTAAGTAGAATTCCGTCCGCCCCCATATATACGGAAATGCCTGTTACAGTACTTATTTTTTTGTGTTATGAATGGTTCTTCCTTTTATAAAGTTTCTTTCCTCATGTATACGAGTATAATTTTTCATTTACGAAAGTAATGCATGCAATTTAATTATAACGGTTCGATAATCCCAACGAAAAATCAGCCATATACATTTATGCCAAGGTTAAACCAGTTGAACTGCGCGGGTAAGCCTTAAAATCCATTTTGGGTCTGCTGTGTACTCGCGGGCTTCAGCAATGTTCATTTTCGGGTGCGAATGACTTATATGACGACTGGCACGTCAACGAAAAAGAAAGAAGGAAATTTACGATCAGTCCGTATTTATTGAAAAGTCCCCGGTAGCCTCTATTCATCTCATCACTTCTCAGAAGATAACGGGCGGACGATTTAATGCTTCCATGTACTAATTTTTGATCGCTAAGTCATGTGTAATAATATATTCTTTTATTTTTGATTTCCTTAACAGGTTCCCACCTATTGAAGATAGCAGTACAGCAGAGCCAACATAACAGAATCGGATGTATTCTTAGTATATACGGAGACAAAAAAAAACCATTAATCACTTAGTTAATGCGAAATCGTTGATCCATTACTTTCATAACAGTACTTCAAGATACAACATGTTCTGTAAAGCTATTCAAAAAGAATGTAGGTTAGCGGTACGTGGCTGTGTAAATCGGAAGTGACTGTGGTGTAAAAGAAAAGTACCATAAACAAGTTTATTAGTTGCTTTTGCCTTNACCATTAATCACTTAGTTAATGCGAAATCGTTGATCCATTACTTCCATAACAGTACTTCAAGATACAACATGTTCTGTAAAGCTATTCAAAAAGAATGTAGGTTAGCGGTACGTGGCTGTGTAAATCGGAAGTGACTGTGGTGTAAAAGAAAAGTACCATAAACAAGTTTATTAGTTGCTTTTGCCTTAATACCTGTTTAAAAGAAAATTAATACTTGACTCGACATGCAACTTTCTGATATATATTAATTTCATTATAGTACAATATCTGCAAGATGTCATATTTTCTGTAGAGTTTTGGCGTTGGTTTTTGTACGACTAATATTTTAATGAGTTCTCGTATGAAACTGGAAGCCACTTGACAGGCACAGGGAAACCATGTGCTGAGTGTTGACAGTTATCCATTACATTCTTATAAAAATGCTTGTTTAAAACTCATAAGCCGGAAATATGTGTGGAGGCTGGGACTGGAAAAATTAGTGCTCCCTACAGCGGATATGTTTCCATAACATGTATAGCCTGTTGGAATTTTTTTAATTTATGTTTTACAAAAAAATATTGAAAATATACGCCCGTAGGGATTTCCTCATAAAAAAAATTCATGAATAATACATTTTGTTTGAAACGCCTATCTTTAAAATTAACGCAATGAGGCGAAATTTCCTTAACATGTGATTTCCTATTTGAATTCGCAGCTGCCAGCCGGTAGGCAGTGCCTTAAACACGCCGAGAAACAATGGGACAACATTCCAGGCTAGATATTTGCTGCTGCTGACCTATTTATTTTGAACCAGCATCCGGCGTTTTCTTTCGCACCGACGTGAACGCAATCTTTTCAAGTATTTTACTTAATTCGTTCATTATTCAGGTTATCATTCTTCTTAAATGACAAGTAACGAGGAATTTTACTATCGGTTCAAGGATCTAAGGAGGTTTCTAGTGCTGAAAGTGAGAAATCTGCATTGCACTTGATACTTTCATTCGAATGAAGTGCTTGGTATGATTTCTCCCTGTATTTAATTCAATTTCGAGAATTTTCGAGTTAAATAGTAATTACTGTACTATAACGCCACGTATTTGTTACTTTCATTGTGTGTTTCGATACAAAAGTTGCATCTTACCTGTGCTTATAAAGACATGACAGATTTATTATAAGACGTCTCCAACATAGGTATTTTATCCACATAATTAAGCGGATCTTGCACGTAGGCTTCACTGGAAACCAGTTTCGTCGATTTATGGCTCACAAAAATGTGAGGTCATTGATTACGAGAACTCATTTATTATTAAGAGAAAAAAATATCTTGTCGCTGCAAATTATTATGTTACCACTAGAATGTCTATATCGAACAAATTATTATTTTTTCGTCTACTGTTTTTTTTCTGGTACGAAGCAAGATAATCATTAATCAAAAGAGTGTTGACGCTAGCTCGCACATGTTATCGCGTACCTGTGAAAGTACTGCATTCGCCATTGCTATAGTCAAAATAAATTTCATTCCAGGAGAACTGATATTACGTACCGTATTAGTACAGGGATTTTTACGCGTCATTTACTTTGTATCTCTTGCTCAGTTAACATATTCTCATCAAAGGCACTCGCTACCGAATTACAATACTTTGCAAAATGTCCCGGTTAATACGTGTGAGATCACGTATGCACATAGCGTGCTATTATTTTTTTGACGAAATATCGCAATTTGTGACAAACTTCATATATGAATCTGGTGGTCTCGTAAGAAATTATAATTATCAAATTGAATATTTTTGACGTCTTGGATAAATTGCACAGGTAAATATAGAGGAGAGACTCCGTACCAGATTGCCACGAGTAAGGTCAAGCTTATACAAGAGAGGCTATGTGAACCATAGAGCTCGCTGACTGCGCATAACCAGTCTCTGTGTCCCAACATTGAACTGCTTTTCTGCCAACACGGCTAGCAGGAACGACGTGGATTGGATTTGGNTCCTGCCAACACGACTAGCAGGAACGACGTGGATTGGATTTGGAGGTTAAATCAATGATTAGTAACAAGTCCTTTGAGATTTTTAATATTTCCTCTAGCCAATTTGTAATGCAGTTTGATTAAATTCGAACTGCTGAAAGTATTTTATTCATATGAAAGTGCCTGTCTTTCGAAAATTAAGATGTAAACAAACTGGTTCATCACTGTTGACCATGCGACTTTGACAGTTGTGTTCCTTTGGGGTAGGTCATTGTTGGGTACATGCGCAGAAGACGAATATGCGGTCTACCTCATCTATAGTCTATGGTGTGAACAGACCTACAACTGTATACGCGGCATTTCGACGGGTTGGATGCCGGCTCACTTGCGCCTGCTGTCATTACTTAGGTGGGTACGGGCTACATTTTTCTGATTTAGGTACTTATGACGAAACGTTTGCATAAATGTCTTTAAACGGAATTATTTAACGGTGATAGGATTGTGTTTTCTATACGCGCACAAATTTCTCACTCTTTTTCAAGAGCGAATCTTAGTTTGTTTCAGCGTGGGTAACGTGTCGCCACTGCAGATTTTCACAATTCGTACTAGTCCATCGCAGTGCGGGAATCGAAGTACATTTTTTTACACCTGGAGGCCGCCTGTTTAAGTGCTTCCTGAGGTGGATGTTTTTAAATGGCAAATGGCAGATGGCAGTTATTCTGGCAGATTGGGTTCATAGCCATAATCAGATATCCTGGTAAAATTGGGTATTTAAGGTCTACCAGGAAAATGTGGGAAGACATTCCATATAAATATATTTGATTTCATAACAATTCCTCTGTTAATTACAATGCGCCTGGATTATATGGAAAACAAACTTTTAACTCACTGTTTTGCCTACTTTATGGTGACTTTTTCAGTGCTATAGTATCATCCGCGTGTTAAAATTCGTTCTTGAATTTGTAGTCAGGATTTTCGTAGACAACATGCGCGCTTTTTATGTTCGGAATTATGATGGTTTTGGGAGGTCTGGATGAGTCCACGGTTATTTCAAATTTATGAAAAATTACCAAATCGCCTTGTTGATTCAATTTTTGCATTACAGTTCAGTGATGATTGTAAATTTTAAGAAATTAATTGATTTCCTCGCTGCCTTTCCTCAAATTCTGCCATTTAAGGTTTATGAACCAGGGCGGTCTTTTCCGTGGCATCATTTCGGACACTTGCTTTTTTTCAAGGAATTTTTAAGGGTGGATATGCTTTGAGTTGATTTGGTGATAGTTCAAACTACAAACTCTTGCATCTCTCTTTTGAGACTGGACCACGATGTTGTTACATTACCTGGAGCACCTAAATTCAATAGTTAACTCCCAACCAAGGAAATAATTATTTGGAATGCATTCCACTTAAAATGTAATCCTTACAAATCAGTAAGCAACCAGTTCAAAAATCATAGCAGCCCTTTTAGGTAAAGATATTTTTAATACGTGTTTATAAATGCATGTCAGGCCAGTTCAATCGGAAGTATAAGATGTCTCTGTCATCCTGTCATCCATCCCCATGATAGGATTCGAACCACGACCTCGAAGCTGAAAAATGCACTTGCAGGAATTTTTTCTTTTATTATCCATACATCGTGGATCATAGAGGAAGACGTGGAATTCACTACAAATTATGCACGTCATATTGCTTCGTCGTTATTTATTTTGGAGCCACGTAACTATAAACACGCCTGATTCTCGCTACTGATAAATGCTAAGAAGTGATTTATGGAAATAATTTTGGTACACCGTATTTTAAGCGCCCTGATTTAAGGCGAATCACTAAAAGAATCGAGCACGAAACCATTTCACTGAGATAACTGTTAAGGTGGCAGTGAACATGGTTTAACATTGTTCTGTGCACATTATCTCAAGTAAAGAAGTTACACCCTCTTTTTCTGCTGATTGAAACAAAAAAAGTGTCATTTCGTGTTATTACAATCGCAACAATAGGTTTCAAAATGTCAGTAATTACATCCTACGGCAATTGCGNAAAATAGGTTTCAAAATGTCAGTAATTACATCCGACGGCAATTGCGCTGCATGTTTAAATAGTAAACTCGACTATTCAGGTGTAATTAAGCTAAGTATTTTTGTGTGGTNCAAGTAAAGAAGTTACACCCTCTTTTTCTGCTGATTGAAACAAAAAAAGTGTCATTTCGTGTTATTACAATCGCAACAATAGGTTTCAAAATGTCAGTAATTACATCCTACGGCAATTGCGCTGCATGTTTAAATAGTAAACTCGACTATTCAGGTGTAATTAAGCTAAGTATTTTTGTGTGGTNGACGGCAATTGCGCTGCATGTTTAAATAGTAAACTCGACTATTCAGGTGTAATTAAGCTAAGTATTTTTGTGTGGTAATTGCAAATGTTTGTGTAAATAATGCGCCGCATATTTCAACAAGGTTCGGTTCAAAACCTCACAATCGGCGTTTTATAGAATATACTTGATACGCAAATACCTAGTTGAAACAAACACGATAATCAGAATAATAATGCTCACTGATTATCGTGAACTAATTAATTTCAACTCATGTGCAGCATGAAATATCGCGAGATACTAAATGACAGGACGACTAAACCACAAAGGTAAAGGGTCGTCCAGAAATAAAAAAGCGAGTCGTTCCGGCATTAATAGCGGGAAAAGCCAACTGCGCGTGCGCGAATTACAGGTGCAGCCAATTGCAACGCGCCCGCGATTAAATTTTCCGCGGGATGCAATTTCATAGTCGAGCGATCAAAAATCGCATCAGCACCACGCGACGCACAACACAAAGTGGCCTGGAGAGTTGATCTCTGGCGAGCAACCGTTGCGAAATTGTGGCCATATTTTTTTTTTTCGGCTCACCTTGTCACCCCACGTGGTCGAGTACAGGCGACCTTACCCGCGCGACGTTTATCATTATAATAATTATTATCGTAAAGTGATCAATTGCCGAAGGGGGGAGGGTGCGGCGAACAGTCCGCAGGTTAATTAAAANATAATAATTATTATCGTAAAGTGATCAATTGCCGAAGGGGGGAGGGTGCGGCGAACAGTCCGCAGGTTAATTAAAATCCATCGGTAATGAGTTCATCGCATGAATTACAAAAAAAAAATTTAAGCCCCCGTGCACCCCTCGCGCTTTCGCTTTCATGCGTCGTGCGCACTGTCTCCAATTACTNATAATAATTATTATCGTAAAGTGATCAATTGCCGAAGGGGGGAGGGTGCGGCGAACAGTCCGCAGGTTAATTAAAAGCCATCGGTAATGAGTTCATCGCATGAATTACAAAAAAAAAAATTTAAGCCCCCGTGCACCCCTCGCGCTTTCGCTTTCATGCGTCGTGCGCACTGTCTCCAATTACTCGTCATTTTACTACCTGGTCAACTGTGAAAACAAATTTTCGGCCCCCGCGCGCTGAAAAAGTAATAATTGTACGTAGTGGCTTGGCTGCGTTTCGCATCGCTTCGACGGCTCCGCGCAAACGAGTTTAAACAATTATTATTATTTTGCTGCCCGGCCACGGTTCGTTGTTTCAGTTTTGCGTTCAGCTCCATTTGCCGCGCAACCGGGATTGAAAATAACCGGGTTTGTAAAAATACAACCCGGGGGCATGGTTGTTCTGGTGGTGGAGCGGGACTGTTGATCCCTCAGGGCGAATAGGGTGAGTTATTGGTATCTTTTGTGACGCGCCCCAACGCCATGTTCGCGTGACGTCAACCAGCAGCGAGCCCCGTGGCGGGAGTGCGGTTGTCCCGTCGAATTGGTCACCACCATACCTGACTTTTGTCCCGCACTGAAAGAAAACTATTTGTGAAATCTGGGGACTGAACGCACTTACAGTGGCAGACACATGCATTTTCTGCGAAATTACACAGCAGGAAAAGCTTCAGCCGTACTTTTGGTAGCTTTCTTTTTGGAAGGAACTATTTTCCCATATGAATGGGCCATTCTAAATTAGGTTACGCCACTCACTACTGAACGTCCATCATTCATATGGAGACAGCAACATAAAAATAATGTATTTATCCATTCTTAAAAACAAAACTGCGATACATCGTTACATATAGACTCCAGTTTTTCAACTACCTTGGCGAGAAACCACTTTTCCATGACTATTAGATACTTTTGTTTTATACGTTAATT
>NQII01001129.1:526997-554875 GCA_002778355.1 Clitarchus hookeri | reverse complement strand
GGGGGGGGGGGTGCAGTAAATTACAGCGCGCCTCGCGAACTGCCGCGCCAAATTCAAATTTTCTGGACGAGTGCGACTTCCCGGCAGTTGAAGTACTACGACAGGAAAAAGAGACGGACGCCCGCCATTAGTTCCCACTCCCACCGCTGACGAGGCGCGGCGCTGCCGGCTGTTTGCTTGCTTGTCGCCATGGTTACGCCACGCACCCCGTGGACCATATGGTTTCGCTCTTGTTCGTTCCCTTCTCTTGGGCACCACCTTCCTCGTCGCCCGCTTCACCGTCGCCCGTTGTAAGTCGCAGCTGGTCGTCGCCGTTTGAAATGTGACGCACCTCTGGTTATTGCTTGACTCCTGTAGTGTGAGCTCGTCTGAGACTACCAAAACAGCGATCTGTGTTGGATATTAAAGCCATTTCTGTCGAGTGTCCTATCTGCGGGACGTTGCACGGCAAGTGGTTTTGATGATCTACCCTGCACATGGAAGAAAACTGCCCGAAAGTAAGAAAAGTCCTCTTCACGTATAACATATATCTATCATTCGTTGTTAAGAATATATTCCGTATTCTTACAATCAGCTGCTGCTATTAACATCCTATCACACACCCATTTTATTTCTCGAGATATGTTAATAGAGTAATGGTGATATTGGTACAATACCGATCCAAAAGTTGTCCATTGCAACGCCAAAAATTATATAGATTTCACTGTGACGGGAAGGGTTAATGTGCTTCATCCCACAACAGCAATGTCAATATGCTTAAATTATTTGCCGCGTAGGAGGGAGTTCCCATTTGTTACTGGCTGCTCACACACGGAAGCAGGTTTTTTTTTTTTTTTTTATTGGAATGGATCATGCAGAATATGGTTACGTCAAATATTCGAATCTCTACGGAGAAACGAAGTCGCCGCAAAACGATAAGTTCGTCGTCGTAGACATTACAAGCTTGTATATTCTCGATCAAGGCATACCACGACTTTACTTATGGTGGTTCCAATAACTCACGAGGGTTTGGCAACCCCTAATACCCTACCACCATCCAGAAAAACCCCGGAGTCGTCCTGGGAATCGAGTCAAGGTCCTGTGGGCGAGAGGCATTCAGACTACTCGCCAAACCAAGGATGAGTACCGTCCGTATTTCCCAAAAGGTTTTAAGACATGTAAACGCACGAAATACACCAATAACGATCCCGTACGACATTACTAACATGTGCGTGTGTATTTTACTGAATTGTCGCACGCAGATGTTTATTTTCTGTACACACGATCGGTTTGTGGGGGCGGCGGTGGTGTATAAATCAGACTACTCGGTTCTCACCAAGGCGAACCGTGCTCGATTCCCTGCAGGGTCACTCGCATTTTCACATGCGGGAAACGTGGAGGACGGTGCCGTTGCCCGGAGGGTGTTTCTCGGGGTACTCCAGTTTCCCCCACACTTGCATTCTGCCGCTGCCACGATGTTCACGTCAACCCTTACCGGCCGCTCAATACCTTGCGCCGACCAAAACCTTTCTACTCAACTCCCGTTGAGTAAGTCATACGTTATACCGAAAAACCGAAGATGACGGCATATGCAGGTTGACGTGGGTCCCGAACCATTTGTTTGCTGATTCGGTGCTCATTACATAGGCGTCACGTCCAGGTGCTGGTCTGGGAACATCTCCGCGCGGTAGGCAGGTAAGAGAGGCTTAACGCGTCGTCGACAGCGAGGTCGTTAGAGACGGAGCAAGTTGCCCACATAAGCTGATACGGGGAAGAAATTGGCGATAAAGAACCACCTCAGCATACGCTTGGAGTGTTTTCGAAAAACCGCGTAAAACAGAAATCATGATGTCCGGACCGGGATTCGAACCCACGTTCTGCTAGCTTCCTCGCCTCAGGAGAATGGCGCATTAGCAACAAGGACTGAGGAGGACCCTGGGAGCGGAGGAAGTGGAGACGAGGATGTGCGGGCGGCGAAGTGGTGGCAGCAGAAGGAAATAGAAAAATAAAAGGGNGAGACGGAGGTCAAGTACGGACCGTGCTTGGCGGCGTGGGTGGGTGGACTTCGGTCTTGCTCGCGCACCGGCGATGACGTCCCGAGTCCACTCGCCCTTGCCCTTTTGCCGAGGAGGGATGAAGTGGACGGATGCCCCCCCCTTCTCCTACTTACTCACGCTCTTGTCTGTCTGTGCGCCCTTCCACCCGGACCTGTTGTGCGCGGACCAGGCTGCAACTAAGGACGACGACGCTGCGTTGGCGTCGAACACATGCCGTTGCGCGAGCGAGATATTGGCGAAGCAAAGTCGGCGAGAAATATGAGTATTTGGAGAGTAAGAAGATTTGGGCTGCTCACAGCATTAAGGCCTCGAGAGCCGATGAGGGTGGAGTGAGGCGAGTATGGAGCAGCGCCGGGTTGCAAGAGCACGGGAAATGGGAGATCCCAAAGAAAACACGCCTACCAGCGGCATCGTCCGGCACGATTCCCACGTGCGAAAATCTGGGCCTCGCCAGGAATCGAGTCCGACTTGCCTTGATGGGAGGCGAGTAGTCTAACCACTACACTACCGCAGCTCCTTATCAAATACACTGAAAAACCAGTTTTGTAGTAACCAAAAACATTGTGTTGGTGAGAACAAATTTCTTTGTCAATATAGACATGACAAAAGATTTTGTTGGGCCAACAACAACTTTTTCTGTCACTCCAGTATTTAGTAGAAACTACAAAATGACGTTTGTTGTCACCAATAAATTCAGTGCGTTTGTAGGCAATAATGCGTTCGTTAGTCGCAGCGAAAATGTTACGGTGATATCAGCAATACAGGTTAGTGAGATTCACAAAGGCGTTTGGCGGGTTGTGAGCTTTCGCAGGTAGTTTTGGTCCAACAACTATTAAGCACTAAATTCAAAACCGCCGTGAGTGGGATTCGAAATGGAACTTCTTAACTGTGAACTCAGCGAGTTATCATTACGCTACCTTGCTCGACGTTAAAGCGCAGTCTTCAGCATATATGTGTATGTATATATACACACACACACACACACGCGAGAAATCTAATAAGTGACACATACGATAAGGCTTGCACACTTAACCTCATGGAAAGTTAATTGTCTCGAATAATTTACGCGTAACATTTACTTACTGGGAATAAAGGGAAGATATAATCCGTTCATAAGTACTTAAGAATACCCCTCATGAATTAGTTCGTAACCTGATGCAAAGAACCGAACACAGACAGATATGACGTCGTGTCCAGACAGAAGATGGCCACTTGGAATATGCCAAAACGCATGCGCAGAATATAACGGATGTAGTTTTGCAGTCTTAGCAAAATGTTTTACTGTGGATAATATGAATGCTGTCGCTGCCAAGTAAATATTTCGTAGCAGCCAATACACGTTTTTTGAATAAAAAAAATGTTACGGAGCACTAAATAGCTTTAGTGCTAGTCAATGTTTCAAACCACCCAGCATCTCTTCCGAGTGNGAATATGCCAAAACGCATGCGCAGAATATAACGGATGTAGTTTTGCAGTCTTAGCAAAATGTTTTACTGTGGATAACATGAATGCTGTCGCTGCCAAGTAAATATTTCGTAGCAGCCAATACACGTTTTTTGAATTAAAAAAATGTTACGGAGCACTAAATAGCTTTAGTGCTAGTCAATGTTTCAAACCACCCAGCATCTCTTCCGAGTGNAAAAAAAATGTTACGGAGCACTAAATAGCTTTAGTGCTAGTCAATGTTTCAAACCACCCAGCATCTCTTCCGAGTGAGTTTGAGATACATATTGTGCAACTTGGAAACCAAATACCGCAAACACTGCATCTATTATATAAGGGGATCCGGTCTGTGAGTATCACGGCAGAAATAGAAATCCTGCACATCCTGCTGTAATTTTTGGCACTGACAACATTAATACGTATATGGATGTATGCCAGTTTCCGTATTGTTGTCTATAAAGTGTATCTTTCGGAAACTAAAGAGGCCGGAACGGGTCTTTTTATAATTATATGAAGTTATGAAAATCCTGGTAGCAAAATGTTTAGGTATAATTTATGATGAAATGCAATATTATGGTCACGTGTTGCTTGTTGTACGTCTACGATACGGCATTTATGCGTGAGCCAGTTTTGTCCTTAACGAAACCTTTATACTAGTATATGCTATGATTGATACTTTCAACTTTCCTGAAGTCCTGCTGAAGTTCTACTTTAAAGCTGTCCACTATATATCCTTCCACCACGTGTAAACAAAGCGTACTAGAAGTCTAGAAAATACGCCAAGTGTGAGAACTACGTGCTATATTTGAGTGCTAGACAGACAGTCTAAAGAACTAGATTTTATACATAAAATTAAATTTATCTCCACCAACTTTACCTTAAAACGCGAAATTGTCGGTAAAAAACGTTTACTTTACAAATAACACACAAAAACTCTATTTAATCATATTTTACCTAATAACTAATTTCTACTATCCATTACCAACATATATATATTTATTTTTTTTTCTGTTTTTCATAAATAATGAATACGTAATAAACACTGTGATCTATAAAGAAAACGTAGCTGAAAGTTNATTTTTTTTTTTTTCTGTTTTTCATAAATAATGAATACGTAATAAACACTGTGATCTATAAAGAAAACGTAGCTGAAAGTTTCATCTACCCAAGAAAAAGGTACTTTAATGTTTACGGAAATATAAAATTATTGCTTTGATTGATTTATTTTGGAATCAGCGTGTTATTAGTAGGGTTATTTTTCAAAGATTGGATTCGAAAAGTGTGACAATACCATGAATAAACTAATTTCGGTGTTCAATCTTGCGGTTTAACTGCAGGTATGCGGGGGTTTTTAACAGGAAGCTTGCTTATTTCTGAACATTTCAAACTTGTGCATTACTTCAGGTTAAAAGCATGTACGCGAAGACCAGCATTGTTTTGAAGGCGCAATTTACTGTTCAGTTGGAAGAAACGCGTAAGTGTTTAACTGTAAGCAAGTTTGTTTATATTGCTCTGATAAACGTGAATATTTCATTAACTGAACACATTATATCAGTGAAAATACTTTCTACAAAAATTCACAGATCTCTTAAAATACGAGTATAAGGAGGTATGTGTCATTTGATCATGTTACGATGGTTCAACGTTATTATACCACCGCTAGATATTCCGTTTTCACTTAGCTAGAAAAAGACGGAAAGTATGCCATCGTTATAGTACCTAACAAATTGTTTTTGGAAGTTAGTATTGAATATTGAGAAATATGGCGGTGTCGAGGTGGTGCTAGAACGCTTTCATACTACCAAAGCTAATCAGGTTCGCTTCTCGACGGAGTCACTCCCGGGTTTTTGCGCTTGGGAATTGTGCCGGACTACGCCGCTGGCCAGTGGGTTTTCTCGGGGATCTCCCGTTTCACCCACCCATGCATTCCCGCGCTCATCAGCTGTCAAGTTCCCGTTATTCGTAGCCGCCCACCTCTCTCCTCTCCTCTCCTCTCTCCGTTCTCGAGGTATAGTTAATCGAAAATCGACTTTTAACCTCTTTAAACTCCCGTGTGCAAAATATAATAAGTAAATCCAATCAATTTTTTCTGAATATTTGCATTAAAACAGCTTGCTTGAAATAGTCTTCTTGCATGGGTGTGTCAAGCAGTTGAGCTAACAAATTTTCTACACATTCAGTACGAACATTCGTGCACCACGGTTAAGTTTTGAACTACTTCAAATCTTTATGCAAAGGTGACCTCCGAAGTTTTAATAATGCTGGACCAAAACATTAAGAAGAACCAAAACTACCTTTGAAAATACATTTGGGGTTGTGAAAGTAAAATAAATGTACTGAAATCGGGAATGTTCATGGATATTGATGTTAATATTTATTAGTATTGTGACACTATTTATAAATAATGTTTTGTGATCGTTTATTTCTCTTGCTAAATGATCCACTTGGAGTTAATAATTATTGGTCAATTTAACCTGTTGCTGTAAAATATTAAGCGAGTTCAATGTCAACTTTTGCATTGTGAACTGACATCGTTTCTTTTCTTTTCAGGTGAGTACAGCCTGCTGCCAGTTTCTACTTTCCTCTGCAGCCTGGTGTGCGTGTGCTTGGAAGGTAGGGATAAAGAATAAGTTGGCATACAGAGGCAGAACTGCTGCCGCGTTTATCGCTAACTCCGCCCGCATGTCCAAACGAGAAGGCCTGGCATGCTGGTAATGCGGCGCAAGGTCATTACAGGGTAGTTGGCATCAGGGGAAATAGGGAAAACCTGGAAAAGTCAGGGAAATATCAAGGAAATTTGCATGTGGTCAGGAATGTAGATAAAATTGTTAAAAGTGTATTTAATAAGTACACTAGCACTTTTGCTACACGCCAAACTACGAACTGTACTGTTACTTTANGAGGTCAGGGAATGTAGATACAATTGTTAAAAGTGTATTTAATAAGTACACTAGCACTTTTGCTACACGCCAAACTACGAACTGTACTGTTACTTTAGTTTATTCCACTTTCGTAGGAAGATTTGTAAGTATCTGGACAATTTTGTTATGTGTGTAATCGTAACTATCATTACACATGTTCCTTGGCAGGTTTTTTTTTTTTTTTTTTTTTTTGTCACAGCAAGCATTAGCATAGTGGAAAATACGATTTTTGGCTTTAAGAGTAAGATTTTTAAATGAAATTTTAGCTTTACTAAAATAATAATCCGAAAACTTTTAGTGGTTCTCATTGAGTTGATACTTTGTGCGAATTGTGACTTGTCTTTGTGCCATGACTTTATTTCTGTCCCCGAGGAAGATGGTATTTAACATCTGTGCCACCTTTTTCCATGTGCCATTTTTGTATATTGACACTATTTTTTTTTAGGATTTATAATATTTATTACTACATAAGAAATCTTACATAAAGGAAGGGTATGTTAGTTCTACCCATAAAAAATTCGTATCATTTTTAGGACAAACATGAATTTATTCCGCGTATGTTGGTCAGGGAAATGTAACGCGATACCTGGAAAAGCCCTGGAATTTGTTATAAGGATACTGATAGCCACCCTGCCATTAGCCAAGAGTGCCGAGAGGTAAAACTTTCCAGACTCTAGCCTGGCCAATCTGATCACGAAGTAGCAAATGGGACACAAAAACCGTACCAATATCTCCAAGCCAATTAGCAGACGCCTTGTTTCGCTTCTGGATATTTACCTGTTTTGTATGAGTGACGAGTGGGTTACGTAAAATGTGGGCGTGATGCTAGCAACTGATTGCAGAAAGTTATTATTTCTCTTCTAAGTTTGCTTAGGCGAGAAACTGATTTCGTTTATTGACTTCGCAGTTTCCTTATCGGGGAAAAAGTGTCAATATGACTCTTGAACTGAAAAATACATGGAACAGTAATTTTAGGTTTTAATTAATTATTAACTTCCGAGTGGTAGTTCACACATCACTCACCCTTACAAAATATTTCGTACTTTAATTTATCTTTTGTGATCGTAAAGTAATTTATTTTCATTTGCCTTGCGATATTTTAAGCTCCTCTCTTTGTTTGATGCCTACATTTACAACGTGGAAACTTATATTTCCATTATGTTACCATTGTAAGGAAGCAAAAAAAAAAAAAAAAGTTAACCTGATCTTACTTATTCTCTTTTTTCAGTGCAGTAATTTGTCTTACCATTATCTTAAATCCCGATAGTTGTCAGGCTAGTGTATTTGCATAATTATTTTGTTTAGGGATCATTGCATGACGCGGTAAGAAAATATTATAGGCCTATCTATAACATCTAGAACCTTTAGCAAGCCTATTTACGTTACCTACACATACCAAACAAATAGAAGCTTATCGTACCGTGAACAAAAAGGANGGGGGGGCTCGCTGGTTCGAATATTGGTTTTAATTTTGCCCGCTTTCGTCCTCCCCTCCCTCTACGTCAAAACGATAGTTATTATTTACACGCCGAGAGCAGGAACCAAAAATCAAGGTCGTACTATTTCGAAACAGAAGAGGTGCAGGTACGAGGTATCCACGAAATCTTAGCTTGTTTGTACGTTTTCGTCAGTTGGATATGGTTCGAGTAGGTGAAGAACAAGACACGCCACGTTATGGCTCGTTGGGAACTAAGTTGGAAACTGAGGCGGAAACACGGATTGTGCGGTATAGCACCGTAATTAACGTTAGTTCCGCGGTGTCTTCGAACGGACGCTTCGGCTCTTGGTGCTTTCGTCTACACGCCTCCCGTGTTCGACATATCTCGGCCGCCAGTCTCCGCCCGACAAATGAGACTATGACGGAGACATCCAGACAGCCTACTTCAGGTTCTCTCGGCCACCAGCTCAGCCCTTCCTGCCCGTCCGACAGAATCCACCAGCTCCCTATATTTTTTTTTGTAACAACTTCTTTTTATATCTGTCCTTTCTTTGTCAAGCTTTGTCAATTCCCCCCTCGGCTGTCCGTCTGTCTGTCTGGCGGGATGACGCTAGGAACAAGGCTGAAACAAGGACCGTAATAATGCGCGCTGACACCCGTCAGTCCCTCTCCCTCCGCGACTTCCCTCCCCCCCCTCATCCACCTTATCTTTCAGCTACTCTTTCCACTCGCTCGTTTCTTTGTCACCGTCGCCCCCTCCCCGCGTAATAGAGACAAGTTTTTAGTTTCAACGGTGGAAATTCTTCTTTTTATCATTATTTTTCGCGCGTCCTACCCCTGCTAAGCCCCTGCCAACCCGTCTTGTCATTCAACCGTTTCGCCAGCACGCGGTGTTTTGTGAAGTCTGGACGTTTTAAAGGGTAGAAAAGATGTTTTGATGAGGGAGGGTTGGAGGGTGGGGGGTTATAATCTGCCCTGATGGCGTGGTTGCTTAGTCGTGTCTCTAAGCTGCGCGTTTTTATTTCCCTCTGCGCAATGCAGCAAGTCTCAAAGAAGAAAAACCCCGGTGAGGCATATTTTTATTTATTTTTTTAAAAAAAAGCTTCCACATATGACCTGCTCTTTAACTGTTTTCACGTAAGATAACAAATAAAGCTAAAACTGACGTAAAATATTTAGGAGCACAAGAGAACTCTTCAAGTGTCTTGATTCTGCTTATGTAATGCTGTATTAATACATCTGTGAACGTACGGTATAGGTGGTTAACGATATAGAACTGAATCTGCGGGGGGAAAATCCCTGGCTGTAACGTATACTTCTTAAAGTAATACTGACTGTCATAGCTACGGTAATGTAGTAAATCAACATCGTACCAAAAACGTGATATTCCTATTGGTGGCCACCATAACTGGTTACTTCTGGTTTTATGTATGTCTATTGTGATGTAATAGCGTTAAGTTGAAATACCGTAGGCTTTTCGCTGTTAACTGACCATTTTTTAAAACCCTGCTCAAGATCTACTAATTGGTATCCTTGCGTTGTATGTAATTTAAATATTGCCATCGTCCCTGTCACTTTACAAGTGCGTCGATGAAGTGAAACTGCGAAATTGTTACGAGCGCAAATATTTTACTATTCCGCCAGTTCTTACCTCTGTATGCAGTGCATTAAACTAAAATAAATGTAATAAAATGTATTTTGACGTTCACAAATTTAAAAATTATTTTAAACATAACACTTTTAACATGACGTAAAGTCATCGAACTCTTTTTCGTTCACGGCTGGCAGCTTGCTGGGAATATGCCGGGAGACGTGTCCGTTTAAACACACGTGGTTATGGGCAGGGAGTTTTTATCAGAGATTTGTTTCAGAAGTACTTAATTAACTGTGAACAGCCTATACTATATAAGGAACTAGATAATTGAAGGATTATTTAGCGGCACTTTTTTTCGATCTAGTTCCCTGGAGAAACTCTAGAGAGTTCTGCAATAGCTTTCTTTAAACTGTGGCGCCATCTTGCAGCAAACCAAGTAACTTAATAAGCGCGTGTGGACCGTCGCAGCTGTGACNTTTCTTTAAACTGTGGCGCCATCTTGCAGCAAACCAAGTAACTTAATAAGCGCGTGTGGACCGTCGCAGCTGTGACGACTACTAACATTAATTTTATTAAGGTTGGGAAGCTCATTGCTTTTAGTCAGGGTTGGCAAAATGCCGCCAATTTTNCACTACTAACATTAATTTTATTAAGGTTGGGAAGCTCATTGCTTTTAGTCAGGGTTGGCAAAATGCCGCCAATTTTCTGTAAATTCCACGACACTGGCAAAAACTTTAGTTTTACCGGTAAATACGGTTTTTTACAGGCAAGTATAATATTATTATATACCTAGGTGTATAACAAAATTAGACTATTTCTTAAAGTTATTGGTTTTAAATGAAAATTTGCTTTTACTTTTAATACCAATTAAATAAATCAGGGTGCCATTGTTTATTCTTATATTTGTTATACTTATACAGATTTATGTTTGTAATGAATGACAATTCAACATTTTGAGAATGTAATTCTAAGATAATTATTCCAGTAGGTACTCATAAAAGGTAGCCTGATAATTCCCGTGTTCAGTTGGAAAATTTAATTTTTATGATTCCAAGTGGCCACACTTGATAATTGAGTGCAATATAATAAAAATAACTTTGCTTACAAACACATATTATAAAAAACAATAATAAGCCAACATAAAATCGAGTCGCTATAATAAAACAATAAGCTATGCTGGAGACATGATTTTAAAATATTAGACACTGCGGTTCTAATAAAAATTTTCGTTGTTATAATAAAATTGAAGTGTACCTTATAAACTGTTTCAATATTTAGTAATTTCAGGCAAACTTTCCTACCAACTGGAAAATACTGGCTAAAACTCATAAAGTCCGCTACAGTTTTAACCTGGAATTTACCAGTACTTTCCACACAGTGGGAAAAACTTTGCCTACCCTGCTTTTAGTTCGGCAACTAAAATTTTTCGGCACTAGTTAAGCGCTAGGGTCGCATGAGTCCCAGATTTTCTCTATTTTTCTACGTTAAAAACAACATAATTATTCACGTAGCTTAAAATGTTAATCGAAAGTGACCTCTTTGGAACACTGGTCACCTGGCGGNAAAAACAACATAATTATTCACGTAGCTTAAAATGTTAATCGAAAGTGACCTCTTTGGAACACTGGTCACCTGGCGGTGGAAATTTCCCCTATGCCAAACTCTCCCACAAGAAAACTCGTTTTGTTCCCAACCTGAGTATAATTAACCTTACCACTACGCATACGCATATGAAAATGAGTATAGTCGCTTACTTACCAACTATCCTATGTTTGTTAAAACTGGCAAAACATTCATTCACCTAGTATCATGAGTTAGTTTAAAGTATTAAAACACGTATCCTCCCACTACTCGGGTTAGTTTAAGGAGTTATGTTAGGTTGGGGTACTTTGCTGTTAAAGGACGAGTTAAAATTTGCATAATCAGTAAACACAGCTTCGGCGGTCCGCAGTGTCCCGTTGCTTCCCCCTCTCCCCTTTTTCCACTGATCTCTGCCACACAATATATAAACCGATGAACATTATTTAATCGGTTCTCTGTTGTCGTAGTCGGACGGGAATATGCCCATGTCCTCACACATACGGGGCCATCAACAACTGGGGCTGCGGTGGCATAAGCGGTTAGAGCGCTCGCCTCCCACCAAGGCGAACCGGGTTCGGTTCTCGGCGGGGTCGCTCCAGGATTTTCACACGTGGGAAACGTGCTGGGCGATGTTGCTGGTTGACGGGTTTTGTCTGGGATCTCTAGTTTTCCCCGCCCTTGCATTCCAGCGCTGCTCCATATCAACCTCGATTCATCCCATCGTCTCTCAAGACCACGTTGTTAAGAGCCGCCCAAAACTCTCCACTCCATCAACACCATTCTTTACTACCTCTGATGAGCTCTCTGTGGCTAAACGAACCAAATAAATGGTGTGCGTGTGCGTGCGTGTGTGCTTGCATCTATCGCATCTGTCTTGTTGCAAGCGATGATTTCGCAAAGTAATTTTGCCGAGTGTTTGAAGTGTTAATGTTAATGTATACCCGCGGAAAGGCTTGAAGGTTGTTTATTATTATTATTTTTTAATAAGTCGCAGTAATAAATGCGATTACAAGGTCCGTAAAGGAAAGAAACATTCAGGCTGCAGAAAGAACCACGGGAAAAGCGTGATATTTGTGAAATGTTAGGAAACATTGGCGTGTGTTTAGCGAACACACAAAAACGATGCAATCGAAAATCTAATGTAGCTCCGGGTTCAAAACCACTTCGTTAAGGAATCGTTAGTCGTGGCACGAAGAGCAATTTTTCATTCTCTTTTCATCATACAGGGAGCCCAATTACGTGAGCATCGCTAGCCGGACGTAGTGGAGTTAACGGTATTCTGACAGGCAGGTGACTACTACACTTCGTGCCATTGTAACTTGCACCCCACCTATCGTTTCCACGATAAGCGAAAAGTGCAGTGAGTCTCGCGCTCCTGGTTGCTCGGGCTTTTTGACGTCTTGACCACCAGCGGGCGACTCAAGAGACACAGGCTCCACGGTGTTGACGTGGCGACTGTACCGACGCGACTGCTGTTTGCGTTGTCAATCACTGCACTTGCACGGCTCTGCGTGCGTGCCTACAGCCTGTCGGGAGTTGCATGCAAAGAGGAGAGAGAGAGAGAGATGGGGGAGGGGGCTGCACCAACAGCACTCTTCACGGTGCTCGACAACTCTGGCCAGGCCGGACGCCGGCCGCGAAATATAAATTACGAGACGTGTGCACAAGGCCGTGCTGCGCGGGCATACTGTACGTGCTTGTCACGCTGAGAGAGAGAGGTTTTTTATTTCACTTGCCACCACTTCCCGCCGCAAATGGAACATTTGCGCTATTTTTATGACATGGTCACCCGGACCCCTTCTTCATTCTGCTGTCCCCCCGATACTATTCACTGTTGTCGTGTTTGTTTGTCCTGTTCGTGCGCGACGGGCCTTCTGCCCGCAGCGGTGACGGAAGCTGGGGCTCCTGAGTTCACTTCTCGCGCGGACATCATAGACGGGACTGTGTTGTGGTGTGAAGATGTTTGGGCGGCTCTCAACGAGGTCTTGAGAACCGATCAGGGTGAAGCAGCGCCGGAATGCAAGGACTGGGGAAACGATGAAACCCGCCGACTAACGGCGTCGTCCGGCACGATCCCCACGTGCGAAAATCCGGGCGCGACCCCGCCGGAAATCGAACCCGAACCTGTCTTGGTGAGAGTCGAGCGCTCTAGACGCCGCGCCCCCGCGGCCCCACTTCCTCGCATGGACTCCACAGCACGGGCGGTGTCACTTAGGGCTGTGCAATGTGGCGATAAATCAATCGCGGAACAAATATTTTTTAAATATCGCGGTATGGTAAGCCTACCACAATGTAGAGCATTATACATATCGCATATCGCTATATTAACTATATGCGATGTTAGCGATTTTGCGATATTACCGGTACTGCTATGTTGCGGTATCGCATGATTTGAAAATTTCACAGTAGTGCTATTTCCACGGTTTTTAATAATATTTCTGATTTTGATTTAAAAGTAACTGTGACGATATATTTTTGATCATTTCATATTACTAATTTAAGTACGAACAGTATTTGCGACGTTAATATGACAGATATTTGCAGTGTCAAAATCTGAGTTATAAATATGATAAATATTTGCGATGTAGATGTTTAAAATTATCAATACAGGTCTAGGCGTTATTTGAAATATAACATCGCCGATTTTCTGTAGTCTACTTTCTGGAAGCGATATATCGCACAGATAACCATGTAATCAGCATCTTTCGAAACGATATCGCGCAACCTTAGTGTCGACGGCCCGCGTATCTTCTCGGAATGCTCCTACTAGAGTTTCCAGCCCATATAGGGCTAACGGCCACCATTCGGAGCCCATAGTTCTAAAATATTATATCACGTAACATTTTATCCTTGCCTCACCGTTCTACCAGAAACCAGATTTCACATAGAAGAAAAAGTACTGGTTGTCAGACTTTTCTTCGGACAGAGGTTGGTGATCAACAGTTGTAAGTTTTCTGGTATTTGCTCTTTCGTGTACCTGCACGTATCTCAGATTACACATCAGCCACTAAATCCTAAACCTGCATCAGATATCGCTCCAAGTTTATAATGGGTAGCTCGTGGCTCGCTAAAGAGAATCGCAATACGCCCAGCGTACCCCGGCTCTACTATAGTTACTGGTTCCCTTACAACGAGCACTAAGACACCGAGTTTGTCAACAGTGAAACACCAACAGCATAGGTACCCTTCCATCCGTTTCCTTCATCTTGGAGTGAAATTTTTCATGATTCATGTCTGAACTTCCTGCAGGTTAGTGATGACTTGAGAACAGAAAATTTTGCGAAGAAGTTTCAAGACAAACTACACTCCAAACACGTGTACATTAAGACACATTTTCTACTGGATCACTGTTTATAAGAACACGCCGTCGAGGACCCACAGTCAGTAACAAATATTTAAAGGGAAAAAAAGTACTGAGTGCCACTGCTACGTGTTGTGTGGTGAAATTAGCTACTCTCGGGCAGCAGCCAATGAACAAGGAGCTGATGGCTGACTAAGCATAGGACTTTGGAATATAATAGCACACAGGTCACAAAACTTTCCTGTCCCTAATGACAAAATGTCAGTGTTTCCATATGTTAAATAGATTAAAATTTAAAATAAACTACGGCCTGAGGGTTTTTAAACACGCAGACTGGTATATCACTATATGACTCATTCTCGATATTCCTGGCCAGTACCGGCTGTAAGTCATGGTGACTAAGAGGTTGACCATCGACCACGCTTGATGTGCTTCCTAGATCTTCTTCGTTTTACAGGTCTTCGAGTTACTTTCTTTTTTATGTTACCCCCCTCCTTCCCTTGTACAACGTAGTATAGACAAAACCCGTGCTATCTGATAATAGATCAAACTCGCTACTCGCTGAGAACAGCTTTCAGTGAACAAATAACCGTCGTTCAAGCACACAGAGGACTCTGAACCCCTGCTAGAAAGTGAGCACGTGATTTTTTCCAAGCCTTAATTACAATTGACGAGCACTACGTGAAGTGTCAAGTGGCTCTACGCTAGCTAAAATACGGTCGCGTCGCCTTTAGTCTTTTGTGCACAGTTGTGTGACGTTAGAACCCATAATTCAAGTAAACCAGAGATCAGAACACTATATACAACGACAGTCTAACGCGTGCTTGTCTTCATATAGAGTATAAGTTGGAAGCTATGGTAGTTGCGTATTAGCAGAGGTAAGTGTAGTAGGAAATACCGGTATGTGACAGTCGTTACGAGCCGGTGGACGGTTACCTTGGGAACGAGAAGGACCGGGGGAGATGGGCGGAGAGTGTCGGCAGAGACCTCGTGTGTATCTGCTGTAGGCAGAAGAAGGGGACACGCCCACTTCCTGAGGATGTCTCAGGTGTCGCATTGTTTGGGTTGGAGACCTTGGAGGGGTGTGGGGCCGGGTTTAAGGCCACATTGTGCCACATCGCGTCGCGAAATTGGTTTATCTGCTATGTAGTCCCGTGAGAACGGCGAACCCGCGCGACAAGTACGCTATACAGGATGTGTCAAACCTATCCTCACAAATGGTGAATGTTGGGAGAGGGGGGAGGAGAAGGAAGTTTTCAGGTGGAGGGATTTTCAAAGTATACATATGAAAGCCATATTGAATGCGTCGAATTTTTGTCTTGATCTGTGTTTCACACCTGTTATGAAACTCCAATTTCCTCTAAGTATATAGCTTAGTGTATTGCATCAAGTCATTTACGATTCGGGGTGGTTAGTTGCAGATAAGTAATAAAACACCCAAACACTGCCTCAACAATCAGTTGACCCAACACTTGTTTTCGGCCAAAGGTGGTAGGGGTGGAGGGGTTATGTACACCGTCTTCCATAAATACGTAAATCATGAACTTGCCTCCAGCAGGTGAAGTTGATATACCTGGATTGCGGAAACAAGCAATTCATTATGAGTATTTTTTACGTGCGAGGTTACGTACAGATACACGAAAATCAACGCGGGACATCTTGATTACAGCGGGCTCCGAAACTCTTAAACATCGACTCAGTGTTTATGAATCTTGCCGAAAAGTATGGTTGAAACAGTCATTAGTTCAAACTTCTCAATACAGTGTGTTGCGTTGCTCCTTAGCAAATCAACTTGGTACGGGATGTCATCAAAATAATAAACTTTTGCAAGAGAGACTGCGTGTGCGAACATAGTAACGGAGATTAAGCATTAATAGCCTCAAAAAATCTGTTCAAATATTTATTATTCCTCAATGTTATATAGCCATAAAGAAAATATGCCATGTGGCCATTTTTAATAGCAAATTCAAACTGCACAGGGATGCATTCACTGCGTAGAACCAAGTCTGATAAATTACTTCGATTTAAATGCACTGGAAGCTCTGGATAAAATGCAGCACAATTTGTATTTCATATTTTTTTTATTTCTTATCAAATTTATATAAATAACAATACCGATTATAAAGTCTATTTGTTTACGCATGTAAGACAAGGCTGAGATTTTGGCGTTTTACAGACTGAGACTGATCAACGTATTTTGTAAGACACGTATTTAATGGTGACTCATCTAATACGATAGTCACATGTAATTAATTGCTGCTGTTAACACAAGTGTCAGACGAAGCTCATCTCAAGGGCAGTCAGGTTATAGCCAATTTAACATGCCTGTGGGACGTCTATTATTCTTCCCTGCGGAGCAGCTCAATCGCTAGAACTTCGCGCCCGCTAAGCTCACTGCGTCTCCTTGTTTAGTCTGGCTGCAGCGGACAAGTCGACCGGTTCTCTCTTTTATGGTCCTCATTCTTGTGAGCCAGTGATTTACGATTTCCTCTTTCAGCTCACTTCTATGTTTTGGCGACTGATCCTGCAAGTGCTTGCCTTGTTGTCCGGCGTATTAGTACGCTTGTCCGTCGTCGGTGCATAGCGAGTGACATCTGGTCTGTAGTTCCGCGGCTTGGCACCAGGTGTCGCGGCGAGTACCTTGTTCCCTACGGACAGTAGTGACCCCATTCAACGTCCTTTCCACTGTACTTACAGTTAGCGGTAGCCTCCCATCGGCGTAGCTATATTGGGTAGCAGTGGACAGAGCGAAGGTGGCGATCAAATTTGCCTTGTGGAACGTGGATTATCAATAATTTCAAACAACATAAGTGTTGCGTATTGGTTAATTAAAAGTTTACGGAACTTAATTATTGAGAGAGGCTGCGAGAAAGTGACGAGGTGCCGAAAAAAATTATGTTTGGTCGATTGTATTGTTTTTGCAGTTCTGGGCGATAGTATATAATAGGTTGTAAGTGTAACCCACTGTAACAAGAATATAGATTCCATCCATTTATTCAGTGTCCTTTTCAGTGACTGCGGGGCCCGTTCCGAGGAATACAACCTGGGACAAAAGTGTTTCTGGGAATAATCCCCGCCTTACTCAGATACCTTTTTTTAAAGTGGGAAAATGGGTGGGATCTTGGTAGAAACTTGGTAGAAAACCTTTACCTAGTTGGCGTTAGTTAACTAGCTGGAGAAATTGTATAGCATCAGAATCTAATGTGTTACAGTTTCTTGACTCAAAATTACCTTTCCCTCATCTGATACCGCTGTTCTAGCTGTTAACTATAGTCACAAGTTCAGCTTGGTCCTACGCAAAATATAGTTCTTGTGTGTCTGTTTCAGACTTCACATATATCAGTCACAACTTTAAAGTACAAATTTAAAATTAAAGTAATTATATTTACAGTATATTATTAGACTTTCAACTTCTTTTACTTTCGCCGACCACCGTGGCGCAGTCGGTTCGTGCGCCGCCGGTCTGGTGTGTGGGAGTTCCAAGTTCGAATCCCAAATAAGGCATGGGTGTAAGTTTATGTTAGGTTATTAGTTAGTTTGTAAGCCATCCCCTGATAAATTTTCAGGCATAACAATGGGGGACGTTAATAAGCCATTTCCAATCCAATTATTTTACTTACGGTGCTTCTATATTATTCAAGTTATCTTTCATTCGCTGCGAAACAATCCTAATTACATGCGGCCTAACACTAAAGTTAGTTAATAAGTCTTCCTTACTAAGTATTTGCTTACTGTATGACATATTTTACAGTTAGATTATTGAATTCAATGTCTCCATCCCACTTCTATCACCAGTGTTCCAAATTTTCAAAGATCGGGTATTTAGCCAGGTTCTTTAAGGGATGTCGATCTTTCAACTTCTCAACTAAGATTAGATTGTCTGTGTGCACCTTTTTGTGTTTGAAGCTTCTTCTGTGATGACGCCTTGGAAGCATGTTGAATCATTTCCTTTGTCGCGCCCAAAAAATCATGGTCACTTTTTTTTTATTCTGTGCATAACATTAATGGTCGAGTCCTTTTAAGAGTGGGGGCGACTTCAGGCGCGAGGACATACGCTTTACGTTTAAACCATATGCTTATGGTAAGCATTAAGTTTCAATTCTATGGTCTATTCGCAGTATCTTCACACTTTCTTAATGAGACCTGTGAANCGTTTAAACCATATGCTTATGGTAAGCATTAAGTTTCAATTCTATGGTCTATTCGCAGTATCTTCACACTTTCTTAACGAGACCTGTGAAAAATCACACCATGTATTACATGTTCGGTTGTTTTCTAAGTGTGTCATGTATCACAAGAACTTTATACTTTTTTTTAAATATAAAAGTATTTTATTTTTGGTTAAATCTAACATTTACTTATATTTTATGAATAAATTGTAATTTTCAGGTATAATTTATATAAATATAAATAAAGGGAAAATAGGTGTATTGATAATGCTTGGTAGTTGCGCACAAGTGCGATGCGTTGTTCCTTTGGTGTAATTTTCTAGACTATTTTAAGCTTTGTTTACATAAGGCAGGGAATAGTCTGAAAGTAGACCATTAGCAGGGCTTAAGAAAAGTTGGAAGTTACTATGAATGGACTATACATATAAATGCCAGTACTTGGTTGATGGTCTGTCTAAACACGTATTCAAAATTCCTCTTACTACAATACGCATATTTCGTTTCAGAATTATTTTATTCTATCCAGTGTAAAATCAAGCACAGAAGGGGGGGGGGGGCCGTTTAAGACCTCTTAACCCCACTCCCCCTTTCAACATGGATCCGCTTCTGTGTAGCTGGGCGCTACAACATTGCGCGTTGGGCTAGGTTTGTGACGTTTTGATCTATCGAGACTGAACGCAACGGTGGAGAGTTCCCGAAGAAAAGTTAGCGGTAACGTCAGCTACGTTCCCCACATGCGAAAACAGGGATCTCCGTAAAGGGAGGCGGAAAAGCTACGTTTCGGCTAGCGGCGTTTCTAGCCCAGACTACGGAGTATGTGCACACACAAAGACGAAATGGCGAGGCGGTTGCTTTGATGTCGGCGCACCCATTCGCTGATGCGCTGCACGCGGCTAGGCTTTGCGTCCGATTGGCTACTTCATGCTGCGAAAGATTGCCTATTGGCTGCTGGCTGCGGAGTAAGTTGTCGAACGGCGTTCCAGCAGTTTGCTGGATACTGGCGCCATGTCGGTGTAGTTCGTCGTATACGCAGCTGTTTCGCCTCTGTATTCTTATGCAATCTATGGCCCGACTGAAGAAATGGTCGGGTGGGGTCTGGGCTGGCGCGTGGATCGCCCCTGCCGGCAGCGTGTCCAAGCCGTCAGGGTAGTTCCGGTATTAATTGGTGAGGCGGAATTGCCGTTGTGGGTGGCGGGTGGGGGCAAGGCACATGCGGGTCATGTCCGGGCCATAAGTAGTCGCGCGATCGGCCAGGTGATGTCGAAGATCGTGCCTTCCCGCGGTAACGGCCGCCATTAAACACACCTGATGGCCATTGCCGCCCTCCCCAACCCCCCATCACTGCTCTGCCAGGCCGCTCCTGGAACTAATAAGGGTGCGCGTTGCCCCCTGCATTGTCTCTAGGCCAATTAAAGCGATGCGGTCACCAACTGCCTTCTCGTCCGAGGAAATAACGCTTCGTCCCTTTTCCTTCCTTCGACTCCCTCCCCCCACCCCCTTCACGTTCGCATGGCCATCGTCGGGACGTGACTATAGAGCGATTGGGCGAGGCGCTTTCTTTAGATGACCATCGCTGCAGGCTGTCGTCGGTCGTGTGCAGAGGTCGTGCGGTTAGCGTGCGTGACTTACATTCGTGAGGTCGCCTGGCTCCACTTAAAGTAGTTTCTTTCCCAAATGATTTTCTATCCCGTTTGCGCCGAAGTTACTTGCCCCTTAGGTCCACTTAACTCATTGAGTAATTTAATATCACGTCATACGAATGGCTAGAGGTCTGTACTGTGAATGTTGGACATGGGACGTTACCAGCGATCTCCGTTGAACAATGTGCTATTCACCGGTGTGACAGGAAAAATATGTCCCAGCGCGAGCGTTTCCTTTCGCAGGCTGTCTGTAACAAACTGCCAAGCGGTTAGCATATCTGAATTACATAAAATAAAACACGTGTTTGACCCCCCACTTTTACAGTCTCAATTCACACCGATTTTGGTATAATTCCTTAACATGCGCGTCTCAACTTCTCTACCACTCATGCTTTTATTGCGGTTGAATGTTTTCAAATGGAAATAGTGTCGCGATTGCTAGACCCCTAAAAAATACGTGGCTTTACTTTCTTGAGGGCATTTTATTTGACCCAAAGTATTTCGTACATTTTTCACTTGACTTTTTGTTAATAAAAAAATAAAAACTATGAAATTAAAAAATTTGCTTGCCCTACAGGTTTATGAGAATTTTAATGTGTTGAGTACCTAATGTGAAATCTGTCTAAGAAAACTTTTGCCGCAATCTGTTATATTTTTTTTTTTGCTTTCAGTTTTTCGAATTTGCGATGTGACAGAGGAGTTTATGGAAGTGCAGCATGTAACTCGTACGTAATCGGTTTTCTCTACTTACTGATTACTTAAACTTTAAAAAATAGGTAAATATATACTTTGTATACAAACTACAACGATTCCGATATTATTTTTTTTACATGCCGATAGGAAACGATGAAGTTCTTTGTCCTGGGCATTGTGCTTAGTGCATTCCGCTAGTTCGTCTATACGTAGCAGCCTATCAACTTAACTTAGGACCGGCACACATCCCGTTTAATTCCCTACTTAATTTCTCACTAGTTTTTTTTTATATATTAACTTTTTTCTCTAATACTTACGCGAGGAAAAAATATATACGTGATTACTACGATTCATGATTTAATCTGTGTTGCAGTTTTTGTGATCACAGTCAGGACCACACTGTGAAATTAAAAATTCAATGACTGCACCTACCAAATTTCTATAGGTTTGTGGGTAAATGAAAGTAATATTTCTACCAAATGGGAAGCAACAGTTCTTCATTAAAAAGCAGAACCATTTCGTACTTTATGCACCGNAATAAGTTCCTTAGGGTAGAAAATCAAATGAGATGGTGCCCCGTGAAAAATTCGAAAAAAATTTTTTTTTACCCATATAAGGACCACCCTAATATATATGCTATAAAGTAGAGGTGCGCGCATTGTCCCAATTTCTTGTAGTACTTGGACTTCTGTAAACATAGACAGTCACTGATACTGAAATGAAAGTCGACTCTACCTATCACATGCAATGAATTAATTGAGCGCATATATACAATTTTCCCGTAGTAACCTATCGTGTATTCAGAAACTCTTTATGATCAGTGTAAATGTGAAATCTGACTGATTGCGTTTGCAAGTAACAGGTAGACCTCTGCGGGCGACGTTCACCGCTATAGCTATGATTAGGTTTATTACTTATGGATAGGCCCAGGAAAGTGTCGCTCTTGAAACGACCTGTAGGCCAGACTCCGCGATTCTAAGTATTTTCGTGCCTCGACTTAGGGTTAATGCTCACTGATCTTCCATGCGGATAACTGATTCGTAAACCGTGTTGCTTTTCCAGGTTATGAATGGAAAGCTGGCAGAAAGACTTTGATGCCGAAACAGGTGATGAAGTTGGCTCAAGTACAGCACTCGTGAAAAATATGTCTTGTTTGCAGCACCTGATTCCGTGAGTTAAGCTTGATTCACATTTACACCGATCACGCCAAGTGGACAGAACACGTGGTTGTTCATTTGTAAGCAGATATTTTTTGCGCTTCCATTTTGGTGTATTTTTTTTGTTGCAGTCTGTTAACGACCACGCCGTTGCGTTCGTAATTTTTAATACCAAGATTCCAAAATAAATTATGGCCAACAAAATCGACTCTCTATTGTGTTTACTCTTCTTATTAATTCCATAGGGGTATAGGCTATTCACGACAAAGTGAGCACTTTTTAAAGCCCTGCTAAATATCTACTTGTATGCCTACTGTGCATTATTCCACCATATGTAAAATGAACACTGTCATGGTCCTGTTCACTTTATTTATGCGTAGGTCAAATGAAATTGTGAAATTATTAGAAAAGAAAACAATTTAAAAATTTGTTAATTGCAACACCTACAGACATAAAAAACACCAAAAGAATTTATTTCCGTATTCACAAATATTTACCTAACACTTTTAATTCAACGTTAAAAAATGGAACTACTTTCATTTCGTCGTTATCATCTTCAATGTGCGCATGCCAGCCAACATGCCCGTTAAAAATGTATGCATCTAGGGGCAGTGACATTTTTCAAACGTTGATTTTAAAAGTACTCAATTAACCGTGAACAACCTTTACGAATATTTACTAAATGATTTTCAGGAGACTGTTATTTTTTTATACTACCAAAAATGCTTTACACTTGGTGCTATCTGTCGTTTCATTTTCAAACTACATAGTAAAATGTTTTCCTTAATTTTACGGAAAAGCGCTAGTAAAAAATTCTCCAGAACTCTCCGTTAATTTACGGATACAATTACTTGCATTACAGAAGTTTCCGTATACATGATTTCTTTGAACGGAGTCAGTGTAAAGTACATTTCCGTAATATTATAAAAATTTTCCATTTTTACAAGTATTTCCGTAATGTAACTAAATGTAAGTTTCCGTTAGTTGAAAATACATGTCAGTCACTATACTGATGTTTACATTACATACTAAAATGTAAAATTCCGTTATCTGAAAATACATGTCGGTTACTTTACGGATGTTACCGTCATCTACTTAAACATTCATTTCCGTTACTCGAACAAGGCATGCCAGTTACTTTACGGATATTTCCCAGGTATTTAAACAATAATTTCTGTAATGTGAACACTAACTTATTACAAAAAATATGTCACATTACGGAAATACTTAAGAAAATTTTTGTGCACGTGAATTTTGTTGTTACCTGTCAGCCAACCAATTTTAATCATACATACCTACTGTTATTGTAAATAATTGGTTACATTATTAAATTATTTACGAAGTTTTTAAACAATTGTTGTAGAGGATCAAAATGTGGATATTTATGTAGTGTAACTTTTTAACCAAAGTAGGCCCTATACGTACAGACTTAGTAGAAGCTAAGTAATTTAGAATCGAAGAATGAGTGTTAAAGAGTGGCACATCTTGCTATTTCCATGATTACTTAAGATTATAAAATGGCCTATATTAAAAATATTGAGACATCACAATAAATAACTTTTTCTTTATTTACAGATGATGATAACGCAAGCTTTGTTTTATACAGCGTAATTACTCAATTGTCCACTGACATGTAAAATTATTTCAATGTCTACCATTAATATACTGACAGTATTGCAAAACGTTATTTTATATATGTAGGTTACTGATAAAACAATGTCAACAGTTGGGCCTAATGTTAGAAAACATATCATTGAATGCCATAGGCCTAGTCCTACTGCTTTCCATCTCCAAATACTTTTAAGATATGGCTACCTACTACAAAAATGTTAACTTTACATCATAATTTATTATAATATAAGCGCATCATAATTCAATTTCGCAGCAGTAAACAATTATAGGTATAGTTTATAATATTTCACTTGAGAAAAATAACCTGATGGAAAACCAGTACATTAAATTACTTTACAATGGATATAAATGATTAGCTATACTTTCATAAAATAGTTACGAAACGTAGACACGGCAATAACTCTATAATTATCTAATTATATCAAATCACCATGTTTAAATAAATTAGTTATTTTAACATTTTTAAAATCTGTACATTGCAGCAGCCTTCAGTAGGCTATTTTAGATGCTCATTGTTTATTACGAAATAAATGAATATTAATTAAGGTACCTGGTTCACTTGTGACGTTTCAATTAGTAAAAAACTTGGCTGTATGATATATATGATACAAACAAGCGGTGTATTTCACTCGCTGAAACACAAATACCGGCCTGATGTACACACGATTACATCGTACAATGTCGGCTACAACGTTTATCATAAAGACGAAACTCCGGCAACTTATTCATAACAACAATTCCACTTACCTTAAAACGTTACGTCCTTTCGGTTTCTGAATATTGCATTATTACATCTCGTATGCTCTTTTGGGCCGTGAAAATAATGTATATTACTTTACTACACACGTGACGGTAAAACAAAGTGCTTGCAGGTTATGTACACAGCAGTCGGAATCTCGGAAAACGGATTCGCAGTGGAAGCAGGATAGCCAACACATGACAAAGAAATTGTTTTGCGCACAGATATTGAGTAAATCTGCAATTTTTTATATTCTCAATAGTTCTATAATAAATTAATGGAGTTGTAATATATGGTTAATAATACATAATGTGACAAGAGAAAATTTTTTTTTGTTGATATATTAGTTTGGAGCACTTTAACGAACAGTCCGCATTTTTAATTTACTGGTCCAAATTCCGTATTTTTATTTACGGACCAGATTTCCGTTATTTTTCGGCTTGTTTCCGTAAAAATGTCCGCAATTTCACGTACACTTTCAACATTTTACATTTATTTAATACGAGTGTTGAATTAAATAAACGTTTATTATGTTCACGCATTTCATTATACATACCAACATTAAACTATTCTGTACTATTACATCAATTCGCGTCGATTATCCAACAAATCAGTGGTATAAAATGCATGAACCAACTGGCTTCTGGGAAATAACCGGCGAAGTCTGCACTTTCCGCGAGCAGGAATATCGACGTGAGCTCAACTTCTCGGAGCGACTCGCGTGGATATCGAGGACGGTTTCTGATTGTCTGTCCTAGTTGTCCGCTCTGTCTGTTCGGCGTGATCGGCGTGGTCCATTCACGGTTACTTCCAACTTTTCTGAAGCACTGCTTTAGTTATACTTCCCGGATATTCCTCCGCCTTATTCACACAAAGCTTAACCAAGCACAGAAAATTACACCAACGGGACAACGCACCGCATTCGTGCGCACTCAGTGTAAGAAATAATATTTTGCATAAGAACTGTTTCGTATTAGGCATTACCAACACACCTATTTTCTCATTGTTTTTATTGATATTTATCATACATTAAATATTTTAAATTCATATGTAAAATGTAAATAAAATTTTTATCTAACCAAAAACACGGCAGCCTTATGTCAGCACAAGTATAAAATGCTTGTGGAATCAGCCAAACAAGTCGTACATGGGGGCCGCGGTGGTGTAGTGGTTAGACTACTCGCTTGACATCTAGACGAACCTGGTTCGATTGCCGGCGGGGTCACTCACGGATTTTCGCATGTGGGAATCGTACCGGACGATGACGGGATTTCTCGGGGATCTCACGTTTCCCCTGCCCTTGCATTCCGGTGCTGCTCCACACTCACCTCGCTTCACCATCATCGGCTTTCTAGACCTCGATGTTACGAGGCTCCCAAATCTCTTCACTCACTCGCGTCGTACATGGGGTGATTTTTCAAATGTTTGATTCAAAAAGTGTGACTTAATCGTGAACAGACTATGCATGCGAACAAGGCATTAAATAAGGCGTGGGAGGGATGTTGGGGGTGGCGTGGTGTAAGGAAGCCGCCGGCGACAGGGCTCGAACTGTGCGAGCGGTAGCTGGGAGAGGGGTCGAAGACCAGGTGGCCCGGACGCGGTAGCGGCCTGATGGATGGATGGATGGGTGGCCGGCAAATAAGGATGTGGCCGGCGAGGAATGATCATCCTTCGCTTGAATAGAGATTTATGGCCGCCTTTGACGCCCACGCTGGGGAGCCGCGCCCTGCCGCTCGGATTCTGCACGGCCTTGCCCTGGCGCTCGCTCCCGCACCGCGCCGCAGAAAAACCTGTCGTGCAGAAGCGCAGTTGGCCGCGGGGAGACGGTAAGTACGGTCGCACGTCCCGGCCGGGTAACGTCAGATGTTTTCAGCTTCTCAGGCTCTAAAACAAGGAAGTAGTAAGGGCGTATAGGGCAAGTGCATCGAACTGCTCCGTTGCCGCTACGCGCCAGGCTTCAAACTAAAGCGCAGGCTTCCCCCCTAACGTACACAATATACTACGGGACTTTAATAAGCGTCGACTCTGTAATTATATTTGGAGGAAGTTTGTAGCGAAGTTCAATGTAGGGCTCTATACTTATTTCGCAGGTATTCACTAAGAATATTTTGAACTATAACTGCCTGTAAATGTCATTTTTACAATGTTGAAGAGTTTAACAGTAGTATTTAAGTGTGATACGTTTAAAGTTGTATTCCGCTCTTGACTGAGTTATTTTTTTTTCATGTGGAATCAGATTCGTTTCAAAAACGTGTGTTGCGAACACGCTGCAGTTATTGCGCCAGGTGCACGGACACCTAAAGACACAGGAGCGTAATAAAACGTAATCTTGAGGGGCTGAAGGTCATCCCCCTCCTTCCCCTTCTCTTCTCATACCCTGACGTTTTCGGGAAATATATCAGTTACGTTTTTTAAATGCTTATTTGAGTTTCATCAAAGCCATGGGGCGTTTAACGTAATTACTGCAGGCATTTGCTGCTAATTAATGTTTTATTAAATTCATGTAGCCTTACTGTCGTTGATACTGAACATGTATTTTATAAAATAATAAATTCTGAAAGTGTTCTTACTTCTAGTACGATTTTAATGTATAAAATACATATAATAAATATGAACAAACACAGTATGCCTGCACATGAAGAAGCCAGTAGGCTACATAAGAAAAACACAATATAATGAAGTTTTAAGTCGTATCAAGAGAATGGCTTTCTTGGTTTTATAACGTACATTTTACCATAAAGTTAAAGCAATGCGCGTTAAACTAAGAAAGTGAGGCAGTAAAATTTCCTTTCCAGTGGTTAATTATCAGCCCTATTAGCTGCCCTAAAATACAATGTTAACGAAACTGCTAATTATCACCAAGACAAAAGTTTGTTACAAAATTCGTGTATGAGTAGATAGGTTATCTTCGTTCTGGCGCATGGGCTGGGGACTGTGGTGTGTGGTACTGTCCGCCATCTTGGTTTACGTCACAAGCGCGGCCGGCTTTCTCGTTCATCTCCTCCCTCGTCGCTTCAAACCCAAGGCCGGAAATTCCAACTACCCGGAAACCCAGATAGTAATGTAATGAAAAAATTATTTTAATAAACATTTTCTTAATATATTGGCTTGCCACATTTGATTGTTCATAATTATATAGTTTTAGAGTGTCGCTGCGTATCATAATTCCATTTTTCTACTTTTTAAGAGTAATGTTGCCTAGAAACGATTTTAATAACAATTAAATAACTTCGACATGCCACTTCATGTCAAAATATATATTTTTAAAATTTAAATCTATTTTTATAATTAAAAAATTTAAAGATGTAAGTATTGAGTGCTATATATTACCGGACCCGTCTTTTCAAGGCGCATACGATCGTGATATATCGATTATGTAACTTATGTCAGGACCACCATAATGAATTTAAGAGATATGCTCCTTCCCCCCCCCCACCCCCCTTCATACCCGCGTAATATTCAAAACTCATTATCATCACCCAACCTTACCAAGACCCCTCACCCGCACCTCAACCACTATACAATCTCGTCACC
>NQII01001129.1:501661-524635 GCA_002778355.1 Clitarchus hookeri | reverse complement strand
GGGGGGGGCGGTTGACGCTTTTCGTGGCGGATTGGTGTTGGATTGGAAGGGGAGGGGGAGTCCATGGTCTTGGGATGTGAGATGTGCGGGGTCGTTTGAGTGTCTTGGGGGGAGGGGTGAATGTATTTATTGATACTTTCAATATAATTTCCAACGATGTTTGTGGCAGTGATATAACTCGCTTTAGTTGTGAGATACTTTTATAGAACAAAATAAGTTTTTAGGAGTAGGCGGGAAGGAGAGTGGGGTAGTGGGTGAGGGGGTAAGGTGGGGTGACGAGATTGTATAGTGGTTGAGGTGCGGGTGAGGGGTCTTGGTAAGGTTAGGTGATGATAATGAGTTTTGAATATTACGCGGGNATATCCCTTAAATTCAATATGGTGTTCCTGACATTGGGTTACATAATGATATGACATCACGATCGTATGCACCTTGAAAAGACGAGTCCGGTGATATATAACACTCAATACTTTTAAGTCTTAAACATTTTTAATTATAAATAAATATTTAAAATTAAAAAAATATATATGTTTACGTGAAGTGGCAGGCCGAAATTATATAATTTTTATTTAAATCGTTTCTAGGCAACATTACTCGAAAAAAGTAGAAAAATGGAATTATGATATGCAGCGACACTCTAAACGGATATAATTATTAAAAATCCAATGTGGCGAGCCAATATATTTAGGAAATGTTTATTAAAATATATTTTATAAAAATTATTTTTTTAATACACTGATTTCTGGGTTTCCGGGTAGCTGGAATTGCTGGTCTTGGGTTGTGTGCGACGAGGGGGGAGATGAACGAGGCCACTGGCCGCGACTGTGACGTCATCCGAGATGGTGAACAGCACTACCCACCACAGCCCCCAGCCCTTGCGTCAGGACGAAGATAACCTATCTACTTGTATGTATATTGCCAAACAAATACGTCTTACGAAATATTTTGCTGGACGTCCAAACTTGGAAATGTAAGTTTTTCCCCCATTTAACATAACTTACGTTGAGTTCACGAAACCTTATTTTTGGGCCTAAATCTGCGAAAACAAATTGTTTGGTTTAACAAATTCTTCACTTTTTTGGTTATGTACAAAAAGTATCTTGTTGGACAAAACAAGCACTTCCGTCTGGGTATTTCAGTGACTTAATATTACTGATTAACAGTGGTTTATATATAGATATTCAGTGCCATGCACTGCTCCGTGGTATTGGTTCCTGTTGCAGTCGATTTACTCTCCTAGCAGAATATCTTGTGTATCTCCAAAGAGTATAAGATCACCGATTTGAAATATTTGTTTCATATTTAGAGTGCAGTCCACAGGAGGGTTAGGGATGTTGAGTTGGCGGAGGCCGCGTGTTGTGGCGACTTTCTCGTGGGCTACGACAGGTATGCCCTTCGTTGGGGCAGCCAACTACACTTGGCGTCAGTCTCATTCCTTCCATGACGGCACTGCTTCAGGCGGGAACTATAAAAGTAGTTCTTTTTTTATGCTATATACAAATATTTAACTTACACTTTAAGAAGTTCACAAATTTCACACATTTTTGCATAGATGTACGTGATAAAGCATGAATAGTAAAAAATTTCCGTAAATCCGTGCCACCGTTTCTACATTTATTACGGAAAGGNGTGTACGTGATAAAGCATGAATAGTAAAAAATTTCCGTAAATCCGTGCCACCGTTTCTACATTTATTACGGAAAGGGTCAAATACGCAGTGTGGTTCCTCTTTTGTTTTGTAGCATTTCTATACTTACAACCTTTTATTTATGTTGAGTTTTCGGTACAATTTGTGGGTTAAAAACTTTGATTACAATTTAGGGACTTTAACAGTAATATTTTATTTTTTTACTGTGTATGTAACTTTAGTATTAAAAGAATAATCGTTTATTTCTTTGAGAACTACTTCGTATTACTAAACAGAAATCTACAAGTCGTCGAGAAAATGCACTTTCGACGGTTGGCTGCAGTGGCACCTGCCCGGCGAGCCAGTGTACGCAATGTGTTTTTTGCAGTTCGACTCTTGTTTGAGTCCTTTCTCTCTTAGTTTAGCCATAGCATGAACGGTGACAAGAGTATTGGGGCATAACATATATGTTTATATGTACGCCATTACGGTGATTATGATATTGTGTATCATGATTGACTATTAACTTCAGTGATCATCTCAGGTTCTTGTATATTCCATTGTTATTATATTTGTATTCAAACTAAAATTAGTCTAAGTGATAATATACCGCGTGAAGATTTCCCATCATACTATCTCCCAGCATTTCTTTTGCCGATGAGTCTGTTCTGTTTATGATCTTATGAATTATTGTGATGGTATTCGCCACGCTCGCGTTTACGGCGATAGTGACTAATAAGCTGGGTGCGGTTTTTAGCAATCGCCTCCCGTTGAAAATCGCACCCAATTTTGAAGGCAGGAAACAGCTGCGTCTTGTGTCGCGAATTCNCTAAAAAAACTCTTGTTTTTGCTTGGACGTTTTATGATTCGGCGTTGAAGTGTTGCTGGACACAACTGGCAGTAATTTCACGGCCCAGAACACCCGCGCTGCCATCGACTGTCTGCGGTAGGGGAATAAAGGCAGGTGAAGACATCTGGAACTCTTTCCCTTTCTTCCTGTTCTTTTTTGTCGTGTTGGGAACGTGTCGGTCGCTGCTCCCAGGTCGGCGTTTGTCACATTCTGTTCTCGTCCGCCCTGCGAGGCCTGGCGACAGTGAGAACGCATGCGCGCAGAGCCATCCGACCGTGACCAGGTTTGAAGGCGTCCTTGTTGAAGGTCGGCTTTCACGTGCGATCCGCTCCGTACACCTCGTTTAGATCCAGCCACAACTAGGATCCAGGATCATGATTTTCTTCATTTAAATTTTCGGACATAGGCTATTAGCGCTATTAAAGGGCCAAAATTTAATTTTATATATTTTGACGATATATTGTGATTTCGTGACACGATATCCATGATAAATTAATGAAAATACTCACTTATTTGGAAAATAATTATATTCATGTTTTTTTTAGCGCAAACATAAGAATCTTCACTTAAATTCTTGATGCGTACAAATTTCAAACAGTTATTGTAATATAAAGTTTTGTTTAAGCTAAAATGTTTTTTTTATGTATTGACGGGCATGGCTTGTTAAAATTTCTTTGGTTATTTGTAGTGTGACCACAGAGTATCGTCACCAGCACCCCATATGTGAAAGTGCCTACACCATGTCCCAAGTCCAATAACCGCCAACAACTCAGCAGTTGGCAAATAGTAAGAAAAATATTAATTCTAATTCTTTTTCTAAAACAGGTCCAAACTCCTGATACATCCAAAACCAGAATAAGTTAAAGGCATAGGAGAAAATCCAGGATACTTTGCCACAGGAACCCTGTTACACACCCAGTGAAACAAGAAAAAGTTTCCTAATTTCATTTTATATAGTAGAATATTTCTTATATAAAACTTTCAGATATATTGTAGGTACGATTTAATTTTTCAACAACCCGTTTTTCCCTTTAAGATAATTAAGGGCGTTAATTTATACTAATAATAGCGGTATAAAAAGTTATATAAAATGGTGCTCCAACGTGATATTACAAAAGCATAAGTTGCTCACACGAGCATAATCAAACCCTAGGATGATTACATTATTTACAAGCCACATGGCTTCTTCCATATATATATGGCACATTGAGTAATTTATACTTCACAAGAAAATGCACTAAACACAGGCAATCATGCCTATAAAATTTTTCATAATGAAAATATAACACAAAATATGGTGCGCCCAATGCCCATATTAGTTTTGACCAGACACGTCCCTTAATACGATACTTATCTCAAATGCACGATGACGCAGACGGGAGCCGAAAACCTCGAGACGGCCTCAGTCTGGCCATTTTGTACATCAGAATTTTACACCCTCTCTCTACCGGGGAAGAAATATAGCAACATTGCAATTTTAATAATCAGTTGACTTATAAAATAATAGCCAATCGAAATTCTTTTTTAAAATTGACGCATGCGAATTGAACCAAAAACAGTGTTTTACTTAGTTCTGGTCTTCGTTGTTGTGCGTCTTGCAACTCCGCCGACGCTTGGGGAAGGAGCAGCGACGTCGTGTATCACGTGATCACCCTGCCGGCAGCGCTAGCGGTGACACTCGTGCCCGGCAGTGCGAATGTTGACGTGCACGAAGACAGCCGGCTGCCGGGCTGCGGCACCTGCTGGACGGGCCTATTTGTCGGCGTTTGGTGGTCGGTTTTTCGCCAAGGATGGCGATGTTCACAAGCCAGCAAACGAAACCTCCAACTTCATTTAAATGTAAAGGAACGCCACAATGTCCCCTTTTCAGGCTGCTCGTAATTTCCACCGGGATGCGGAAATTTTTCGGTCGTGGCTCGTAAGGTGCTTAAGGGAGACGCCCAGACGTCTGAGTAGTTTGAATTTCATCTCAAAAGTGAAAATTAATATAGAGCCGAATGGCGTAACACATTTCGAAGAAATATTACTTATTGTAGTGTAATAACATAAACTATTTTTTACATCTTTAACTAACTTATTAATGGCTATAACATTCTTTTAGCTCATTTTATAAGTTTTTTAATGGTATATTCTCTTTGTTCTGGTTTTTTTATTATTATTTCCTATCACATCGAAAAGTATGTAATATAATCATAATGTATAAAATAATGTTCTACACTTGAATGCTTTTAACCTAACTGTTCATTATAATTAATAGTTCCCCGTTAGCCTGGAGTGTCGCCGGAAACCACTTCCCGTGTACCTGGTTGGAAACGAACCCATGATCCCCTTAGTAAGAGAGGTTAGTATGCTACCGCAGGACGCTTAGTGCGGTTCTTGGAACATTTTCTCAAATTTCCCCCCGTGGCAAACTAACAGATATACTCGTCTACCGTCTCGCGACAGGACCGCCAACTGTCTGATGACGTGGGCGCGGGTTACTCAGGAATCCGAGCTTGCCACTTTTGAGTGGGTGAAACCCGCGGCGTGCCAGTGTGGTTTGTGAGGCGAAGTGGTGCCACTGCCTTCCCGTATCATGCAGGGGAAAGGACGACGTGGCACCCAGCCCTGGTTCCGGGAAGGAGAGTCTGTCACATGCCTCGGCCGGGAATCGAACCCTTGACTTTCGCTGGTTCATCAGTCAGGTATCCAGGCTACTACCACATAGTCGGACCTGCATTAAATAAGACAGATTAATTCTTTTTCTGTAATCTGCGACCTTTATGGCCGAGGTCACGATGATGATTTCTATAGTCTATTCGTGGTATCTTCACACTTTTTGAATCAAACCTTTGAAAGATCTCCCCATGTATGACGTGTTTAGTTCTTTCCCTAAATATGTAATGTATCATAATATTTTATACTTCTGTTAACATAAAAGTATCACATTTTTGGTTAATGTGAATATTTACTTAAATTTGACCTATAAATTGTAATATTTCTTTTATATTTTGTGTGAATAAAAACTGGGAGAAAAGTAGTGGCTAAGTGAAGAGATTTGGGCGGCTGTTAACAGCGAGGTCATGAGGTGAGTATGGAGCAGTACAGGAATAAAGGGGTGGCAGAAACGGGAGATCCCCGATAAAACCCGCCAACCAGCGGCATCGTCTTGCACGATTCCCACTTTCGGAAATCCGGTAGTGACCCGGACGGGGATTGAACCCGGTTTGCCTTGGTGGGAAACGAACAGGCCAACTGCTGAGCCACCGTGGCCCCTGGGAGAAAATAGGTGTGTTGGTAATGCCTAGTAAGAAATAGTTCTTTTGTACAATATTATCAAAGTGAATGCGCACGAATGCGGTATGCTGTCCCTTTGGTGTAATTTTCTAAACTTGGTTAATGTTACTTCTACACAGGTTGGGAAGATCGGCAACCAAAAATTTTCACCACTAACTAAACGCTAGTGTCGCATGTGTTCCAGATTTTCTCTTATTTCGTACGTTAAAAAAACAGGATGATTGTAATACTTATATATCAAATATGGAATAACTTCGTAACTAAGTGAAATATTTATGTTTTATTGTTCACGTAGATTAAAAATTTAATTAAAAGAAGTTACCTTTTAGAACACTGCGGACCTAGCGGCGGAAATTTTCCCGATTCCAAACTCTCCCATAAGAAATATAGTTTTGTTCCTAACCTGAGTAGAATAGACCTTAACTTGGTTAAGCTTTGTTACCATGAGGCGGAGGAATATCCTGAAAGTAAAACTTTAGCAGGGCTACAGAAAAGTTTGAAGTAACCGTGAATGGACATACCACGAGTCCCGCATCCTAATCTCGGCTAAGCTATGCTTATTTTAGAACTGCATAGTACGTAACTCTTCCTGAATTATCCTCCCGGCTTGGAGTAGGCTCGTCTGGAAGCAACAGTTACTTGGAGTTTGGTTTCCGTGATACGTACAAACACATTACAGAGCAAAGTAAAGCATACTCAGTATGAACTTGCTTAACTATTTATTTTCTTAGCAAAAAACTGCCTATTGGTTAGTCTTACTCTTCCTGTTTCTTTTTTTAAATACACGTGACTTAGTAAAAAGCTACGGCACCGAAAATTTAGTTTTACGCGCGAGTTGTAGCCCTTTCCACAGAAATCTTAGTTCGCAGTAGCTTAAGTTCGCTTGGTTTTTTGGTGAAGGTATAATACTTTGTCACATGTCTCGTATCTCGTCCCCCTCCTCCAATCCCTCTATTTTTCTTAGCATCATCGTGCCTTTTTACACTTCCAGATATGTAATCTTATCAATGACGTGAGCTGCTACTCCATCGTCTCTTCAAAGTTGTTAGGGAGTGTAAGGGATAATCCGTCAGGAAAAGAGGACCTTTTCCCCGTTCCAAAGAAAGCAACGAATCGGTGCTCTAGAGAGGTTATTTTCTGTTTAGAAATAAAACTTATAAAAAACTACCATAAAAAGTGTTTACTGCCATACACCCACACAAGTTTTACTGACCGTGATTATTTTGTTTGATGATACTTAATTTAATTAATATTAAAAAAAATGGAAACATTTGACGAATTAAACATGAATCATTACATGAACTTTAGTTGTAAGTAATTTATGAAGGCAGTGGCTGTTGCTGTTACATCGGCAAGGTTACTTCTACTACGTGTTGGGAAGATCAATGTTAAAAGTTTGGTAAAGGGAAAATTTTCGCCACTAGGTAAGCGCTAGTGTCGGAAAGGTACCAGTTTTTCTCTATTTTCTGTGTTAGATACACGATAATTGCAATAATCATAAATCAAATATAAAGTAAATTCGTAACTAAGTAAAATATCTCGTATTATTCACGTATCTTAAAATTTTAAATGATAGTTACCTTTTGGAACACTGCGCACCTGGCGGCGAAAATTTCCTCAATGTCAAACTCTCCCTTAAGAAATGTCGTTTTGTTCCTAACCTTTAACATTGTCGAAGCGAGAGTGAGACACATACACACACGCGCGCGCACAAACACACACACATACACTCACACACCTTTATGTTTTGTTGGCAGGAGCCGGGTTGTCACGCAATGTGCGCCCAACTGTACCTACACTGGTCGGGTCACGTGCGGACACTAACACATCAGGCCAGTTCCCGCTGTTGTTGCTGTGATAGCCGCCAGGGGCGCCGCGGTCACTCGCCCTGCGCGCAGTTTCTCCCGCGTCGTGTCGTGTCATGGCTCATTCTGACCGATGTCCACGCACAGTGCGTGATCTCGCCTTCAATGCACGCTCATAACGCTTCCTGGGGCAGGAGCCACACGAGTCTGGTGCTACACAATACTTACGAGTAGACTGCTTACAATGAAGCACTGTGCTCGACTGTACGACACGCTGAATTCGTTACAGACTTGTACACACACTACCGAAATTGTCAGAAAAGTACGATTTAATTTACACATGGAAGAAAAACACAATGTAGAATATTTTGCTGAAGTTTATTCATTTCATTATTATGAAAATCAAATAATAATAGTATATTTTTTAATAAAATTTAAGCGTATTTTAATTTTATATGTTTTAAAAATAACGTTTTACAAAAATTATTCCCCTTCATTAAGCAATATTATCATTATAATTTTATTAGTCTAATAAAGTTAACAATACAACAATATTTTTAAAGAAGTGTTTTTTATAATTGGTTTTATGGACATGTAGTTTAGTTATAAAAATAATAACTTTCGTGGCTAAAACACATGAATAATAAAAAAAATTGTAAGTTAAACATTATTACTAATTTCATGTTATTTATAGTCAGTGTAATTATTATTATCGTCTTGCTTGATGTTCTTTTATTTTGGTCAAATGTGCTGTCTGAAACATCCAGAACGGAAATACGCTTACATTTTGAATAACAATGGACTCTTACTAATTGTTACTTCTAAACATTTCAGTATTACAAAATAAATGCTTCCTTCTTTCATATACTACTTAAATCGTACTCTACCCTGATAAAACTCACATCACGATTGTCTTCGCCACACCAAATACACACGCGAGGCCAACTTTAAATCGGTTTTCCAAACCGCACAGCTTTTACAGTCTTTTAGCTTTTTTTAATATTTTGTGTTATAAAAATTACGCTCATTTCTGCAGTGCGGCACCTACTATTGTGTCAGTATTTCTGTTTTAGAAACATGTAAATAGCCCGTTTATTATTTTGCCAGCAAGTTGTAACAACAAGGACACCCAGCACTTACATTTCTGTTCTGTATTATTTTATCCATCGTATTTCCAATATTTACATGAAGCACGCACACCACAACGTACATCATGTCCACTCGTATGGAGCAGTTATGCCACCAAAACAAAACTATAACTCACTAAAATAAGTGAATTTAGTTCATAAAATGAAAAAAAAAAACGTGATATCAACACAATTGTTTTAAATAAGTATAATTATTGAGGTTGCCGTTATTTAGACGAGTAATTATTGTTGAAATGTAATTCATATGCAATATTAATAAGTTTGATAGAGTTACGTAGATGTTTGTATATGGTGAGCACGAGTGGGATTTTCGCACATAGGAATCGTTCTGGACGATGGTNGTAGAGTTACGTAGATGTTTGTATATGGTGAGCACGAGTGGGATTTTCGCACATAGGAATCGTTCTGGACGATGGTCTGCGGATTTTCTCCGGGATCTCCCGTTTCCCCCGCTCTTGCGTTCCGGCGCTTCTCCATACTCACCTCGCTTCATCGTAATCGGCTGTGAAGACCTCACTTTGAAGAGCCGCCTAAATATCTTCCCTCACTCACTCAATTACAGAAGCGTGAGGTACATTCATAGTCTTCTCCCTGGTTCATCTTGTGGCCGCGACCTTCGGGAGGAGCAGGTGGCGAGCGACTGGTACGACACATGCCGGCAGGTAAGAGAGGCCTGACGGGGCGGCAGATGCCGGGCTCCACAGGAAGATGCTGCCTCACGGAGACCATTGTGGGTCGGCTCGGCGCGCTGCTGCTCATAACGCGAAACAATAGATAACATCCCTCCCCGGCCTGCCTCCCTCCGTCGACTTATCGGCCGATCAGCCACGTGGACTGCTGCGAGACCCGCCGAGAGCCACGCTTCGCTGCCCCGCCGAACATAGGCACCCTCGTACCCCGCTTGCCTTCCGAGACCCCAGTCATTAAGTCCGTAAGTACTACGGAGACAAAATGACGCGCCTGTTACTTAGACGTGCACGTACGTTGTAGGTATAACCTATTCGCAGTTCATTCAGTCTTTTTACGAATAGAACCTTTGAAAACTCACCCCGTATAGTTCCTAAATATGACATCGTCACAGCATTTTGACGTATCTCGTGCAGCCGATGACATTTCCCGCCTGCCTCATCGCTGGCAACGAACCGTAGACAACCTCGGAGACTACTTTGAGGGATGTTAAATAGCTCGTACACGTAACCCGTTCACATGAGCGAATACAGTTTGTACGAGAATATATAAATTAAACGGTGATTTCAAACAGCCATGTATGTCTTTGTTCCTTGCCGGACATTCCTGCAGCCATAGCCTATGAGGTGTCACCTTTCAAATGTATATGTCGTGCACTTTCAACTGCACATAGTACATTTCCTGCATTGGATCATTTTCGGGAGATAAACAATAGGTGCCATGACTTCTGAATCAGGTCTCGTATGTTTTCACCTTTTTTCGTGAGTGACCTGCATCCGAAGGCTATCGGTGTAATTAAGGTACGCCCTGTATAAATGTGTTCCTACCAGAACAACACATGGTTTTTTTCAAATCGTGTAGACGGACGTGCAGAGAGCAAAACGCGCGAGTAGTGCAGGATTGTGGTGGCGAGTGGTGCCGGAGACGTTTTGGCAAGCTCGTGCTATGTGCAAGTGATCGTTAGCGGTACGCCCCGCGTGCTCAGCGAAGCGCTTCGTGGGGGCTCGCCTCGCCTCCTCGGCCTTTGTCGGGCGAGCTCGGGCCGCGACACGTCACTCACGCTGATTGGCTGTCGCTCGCCGCGTGACGCAGCGCGATCGCCTATTGTTCGCCGGCCCCCGCATTCCTCCCGACAACGATCACTGCTGAAGAGAACAGATCAAAACTCTTCTTCCTCTCGTGATGAGAAACTATTCCTTCCTTCTCGCGTCACCCCCCTACGCCCTCCTTTTCCCTTTTTTCCTTACCTACCTTCGCCGTATCCCGGCGATAAAAAGTAATTCACTTCCATCTTTTCTTTTCTCTTGTATTCTGTTATTTCACGAGGACCAGTGAATGCTCCCTCCCCATGTTCTTATTTTGTCAATCATTTCCATCTCACAATGTCCATCGTGACTTTTTAATTCTTTTCGACCAGCCGTTTCTCGGAATCTTTGTTAACAATTCCGTGGTCCGTCAAATTGCTTGCCGTCGCAAAAGAGCTTTGAAAGCATCACCAGAAGCGTTAATTCCTTAAGAAGTGACACAGGAAAACTAGTGTAAGATTATATTTCGGCTGCCTTATATGGTGTTTCCCGTAAAAACATTTTTCCTTGTAAGAAGCCCCTGATGCGAATAGCTCGCTATTTGAATAGTACAAAAGTAATAATTTTTTTTTGTTCTTACGTACTCCCGCACTCCTTCGTCACCTCACAACAGTCATAGCTAACGTCACCATGCGACATTGCGGTTAAACTATTCATTCATTTACGTCATCGAAGATAATTTTTTCTTCTGCCGCTGCCTTCAAAAAACTTGTCTCCTGCGAGGTTGTCACTGAATAGACGTCAAGGTCCTTAATGCTGAATCAAACAGTAATCTAGTGACAAATTTCATTCTAAAGAATAAATTGATTGAATGTATTCTGTTGAGTGAATTTTTCAAACACTCATTTCCCTATAGGAATATGTTTTGCTAGCTCCTGTCATTTTTTCCTCAGAGTCTTAACAGTATGCAGACATAAAAAAAATATATGGTTTTACATAAACTCATACTGGAATTATTGTTCACTTAAGATCGTTGTTGTAATATGACAACTTGCTCTTCTTTCGCACCTCTTCAACTTCTAAGACACCTGCATAGGATGGCTGATAGTTATGGGCGGCAATTTTTGTATAGCCCTGTAACAGTGTAAGGTACGAGGTGAAGTAAAATATATGAAATCTTGCCAATTTAGCAAAGAGAGAAAGCAAAAATAACTGACTTTGCCTAGAGGTGTTAAATAGCTAAATTCGTCCCCCTAGGCACAGGTACTTTATAAAGGACAGTATAACCGTGCTCTTACTGGTTGATGTTCGTACTCTAAAGAAATACTTTCTATAACTTCTACCACATATTCATATGTACAAGGAAATCGTTTTCAAAGAAACTCAATATAATGTCTTCCCTATTAGTTACAACAGTAATAATGTGTACGTACGAACTTCAAATACCCTTATGTTTAGGCTACATTAATGCCGTATGTGTATGACGTGTTGCCTACTTACAGGCATTATACTTTCGATTTAGTATATTTAGTGTGCAATTTCCTTGAAGATGGTGGGACTAACGAGAATAATATAAGGGCTTTGGACCCCAAAACATTAATAATTTTATATTTGTATCAAGCATTGTTCACCTTGTACGCATTGTATGTGATGACGTTTTCCTAGAATAAAATTTTTTTACACATTATATTTTTTGAATGATTTGATGTCAAATATAAAATTCTTCTGTTTCGTTGCAGCCATTATAACAAATACTCATTAAGTTGTACAGATTAAACATTCTACAAAGTAATCGAATCCTATGGGCTACCGCGTGATACATGTAAGTCACCAAATAAGTCACACACATATATNCAATTTCAAATATAAAGATATTTTTGAATTTTTAACTTTTTTTAAGTGTTTAAACGGTTATTTGGTGATTACATATTTGCCAAGCAGTAGCCCGCGGCATTAGTTTATGTTGTACATTCTTTTTTTTCATTTGCTTAACTTAGTTAGTATTTGTTATGATGGCTGCAGCATAAAAGAAGAATTTTGTATTTGACATCAAATTATTCAAAAAATATAAAGAGTAAAAATTTTTTTATTTTAAGAAAATGTCTTTACATACAATGCGTACGAGTTGAAAAGGTTTGGTGTAGTTATAAAATAATAATTTTTTTGGGTTCGAACATCGTTAAGCTGATATTTTCAGTTAATTTCGTTACGTTTATTTGGAACCCATTCCAAATAAATCGGTTTCAAATAAACGTATGATAATCGTAACGTTCCAAATAAACAAATTTGCTTCCGCATAACAAAAATAAAATAATAATTTAAAAAATCTTTAAGGTACTGCAGCTCCAGTAAATTTCGTGAAATGTTTTGAAGTTGTTGAAATTCTTTTAATCTGACACTCAAAACATCCACAGTCCAATACAAAAATTAAATTAAATTTTTAATATTGTCTTTAAATTTGACAACTTCAAATGTATAACGCCCTTAGGAGTCACTTTAGTTAGTAAGTTTGGTTGTGTTCCCAACTTAAATTTTTCGTGGAGAACCTGCAGTCGCTAGTTATCAGTGTTTATGCGCGTGCGTGCCCATAATATGAGCGATATTACCTACTTTTCCATAATTTAGTCTAGGAACCTTCGGAAAAATATAGCGTACAATAAAACCCACCCTTTCATCTTGACTTTGTCTCCAGTGTGAGATTTATGAGATTACCTGTTTTACCCGTAAAATGGTTTTTTTGACCTTTAGTAACTGCAGTATCCACTGATACCAGCACAGTTATTCTGTGACATTGAGAATAATTTCGTATGCCATGAAACTGTCACACCATTCTCTCTGATTAAAACATGCTTACCATGCATTCCTGTGTAATTGTTGCGTCCTTCAGGGTGGGCAAACTAAACATTTCTTTCTAAGTCCGGAGAACGGAACCAAAATATTTTATTTCGCAGTGATTTAGAATGGAATTAGCTGAGGACAAAGTAAGTTAAGTTTTTGTATAGTTTATGCTTCTGTTGAGTTTTTCATCTCGACTAGTACCGATGTCCTGCACGTAGGAAGCTGGAACAACTTGTGTTACTTCCGCGTATTTCGTTAAAGAAATNCTCGACTAGTACCGATGTCCTGCACGTAGGAAGCTGGAACAACTTGTGTTACTTCCGCGTATTTCGTTAAAGAAATTAGGGTTTATTTAACGCATACAATTTCAAGGAAAAATTAGGATCTTCATCGCTGCACGTCAACTACGGGTGGTGATCATAACTGCGCAAACGTATTCGAAACTTGTGAGAACCTTTAATTCACTGCCTGTCCTCGCAGCAAGACTTCGCAACTGAAGCATGCTCTTTAAGCCTGTAGTATATTCCCAGTTTCTTCACACTTTTTGNCCCTCGCAGCAAGACTTCGCAACTGAAGCATGCTCTTTAAGCCTGTAGTATATTCCCAGTTTCTTCACACTTTTTGAATCAAACCTTTGGAAAACTCACCCCATGTATGACGTGTTTGGTTGAGAAAATAGGTGTGTTGGTAATGCCTAGTAAGAAATAGTTCTTGTGCAAAATATAATTACCCTGTGTGCGCACGAATGCGGTACGCTGTCCCTTTGGTGTGATTTTCTAAACTTAGTTAAGCTGTGTTTACGTGGGGCGGAGGAATGTCCTGGAAGTAGAACTTTAGCAGGGCTTCAGAAAAGTTGTAAGTTAACATGAATGGAATACAAGCAGGATATCCGCGAAAGCTGAAAGTCGCTGACTTTGGTCGGTGAGTGATGGCCGACCGCCGGGTTGGCTGGCCTGCACTGCAACGTCGGTTGACGCGCAGCTGACGCGGGAATGGCAGCCTTGCTGGGTGATTTTTTTCATAATTGATGCGCGCCGAGGTGAGCATTGTGTGGGCCTAATTACCTCCCCACCCTTAGCCGTTAGCACCGAGCTAGCTGGAGGGGATGGTGGGAAGGTGGGTAGATGGTGAGTCGCGGTGTTCTTATTATGCCGTCCGTCAGTCAAGCTCTTTTCCTCCGGTGTACGTCTCCGGGATCATTTTCTCACGAGTCGCTCAAATTGAAAACACCGGCTGGCACGTCTCCGCGCTCTTTCTCTCCCCCTCCCTTCCAAAAACTTCCTCGCTCTCCCTCCCTCCATTTCCCCCACTCTGTGCGCGGATGTGCCCAGTCATCGGCCACTATTTTCCCTCACTTTCGTCGGCGACCGCACAAAGGTCGCATCAGTTGTTGCCTTACACTAGAAGCACAATAGCGCGACGCACGCGACGTTAAAAAAATATATTTTCCAGCCAATCAGTAACGAGACTCCCGTGACGTCGGAGCGACAAAAGTCCTGCTCGTATCGCGATTTGCTATTATAAAATATTTCGAATTTAATCCGTGTCGTGATCGCGACTGGATTGTAAATATTAACCCACATCTTAATGTTTATGTTATTTACTGCGCGAGTATGCCCACGTGTAAGTACGACTATATTTTCACACGTGCATCACCAGTGGGCGNCAGCGCGAGTATGCCCACGTGTAAATACGACTATATTTCCACACGTGCATCACCAGTGGGCGTGGAAAGGAATTGTTGAATAAAAAAAAAATTAGGGGAACATAAATTGCTCTCGTACAAGACGTTAGTGTGTAGTGGTACCAACATATTTACTTTTTATATTTATTTAGTGTTGGTCGCGAGGCGATAACACCAAGGAGGTTGTGTCTCCCCAGAATTATAGGACGCTACTTTTCATGTCTTGCGAATACAAAATATTTTCCGTGCATCTGAAGAAAAAAGGACCCGTAGAATAAGAATTGCTTCATTCCGGGTTATTTTTCCAGGTCAGCGCTGAAAGAAACGTCATTTACTTTTATTATACCGTATCTGAGTGCATGCGCACGTTCAAGAGACCAGCTCGATGTGCTTGGGGAAAAGGGCGGGGGTGTCGAGAAACGAGTGGTGATTTCTCTTAAAATCCCTGGAGTTCGGTTGTAAACGTATTTCAGTTGCAGTGGATTAAGGGGAGTTCTCGTGTTGACAGGAATCGCGAAATGTGTATGTTACGAGGCGATATTTAAGTACATTGGCAAACGTCGCTGGCTTACATATACTACAAATAACGTACGTAATCGGCCCACCAATTTCATTCCCAAATCCCGTATCTACAAGTAATTAGAGTTTTGTNACCAATTTCATTCCCAAATCCCGTATCTACAAGTAATTAGAGTTTTGTTTTTAATGACTTTTTAGCTTTCCGTCATAGAATAACAAGTTCTCTGCCTGCCTGTCGCAACCAGATATAGGTTGTTCACGGTAAAGTGACCACTTTTGAGGCCCTAGTTACTTTTTTCCAATCAGCAATATNTACGAGGCGATATTTAAGTACATTGGCAAACGTCGCTGGCTTACATATACTACAAATAACGTACGTAATCGGCCCAACAATTTCATTCCCAAATCCCGTAACTACAAGTAATTAGAGTTTTGTTTTTAATGACTTTTTAGCTTTCCGTCATAGAATAACAAGTTCTCTGCCTGCCTGTTGCAACCAGATATAGGTTGTTCACGGTAAAGTGACCACTTTTGAGGCCCTAGTTACTTTTTTCCAATCAGCAATATTATATCCTCCCACGACTTTTTAAAATAAATATTGTCATGTAATTAATAACCACAGTGTACATATTTAAACGAACTCGAAAGTTAACGTCTTTGGCTACATTAAAAAATATTTATTGACTATTATTATAAATGAGAGGGCTTCAAAAAGTGCTCACTTTATCGTGCATAGCCTCTACGTCATTGGAACAGACAGATAACCTTACTTCACTTTGCGACGTGAGTAACTTCAAAATTTAAACACGCCTGCAGTATTGTTTCGCAGGGTATTTGGAAAAAATGGAAAAGAAATGGGATTTGAGAAGTGCTAAACGGAAATGTAGTTCATAAGTTTTTTGAGAAAAAAAAAAGTCAAGTTTAGTTTGTTATATTAGGTGTAGCCCTACACTTATTCACTAGTTATTGCTACAAATGCGATCATTGAAAACACACATGAGCTTGTTTAATGTCTCTTATAAATGCCAGATAAAAGAAAAAGGACGAGTTCCAGCTCAATGCAAGAGTGGCCTGTGTTACGATATGCCATGTTTATGTAAATAAATTGAAAGACCCAGATTTACTCCATTTTGGAACGTCTTCTCGTTCCATAACGCCATATTGATGGAACAGGCGTCACGTCCATTAAGCTAATAAATTTTTTTCATGATTATTTGACACATTTCTTAGTTCATCAATCGGTTTTCTATGTAGTTAACTTTGCCATCTCTTATATTTAATTTGGGAAACTTTGTGTAACTTACTTAATGTGTTCATGGCGTAATCATTATTTAGTGCATGTCTTATTAACTTTTCAACATGAACTATGATTATTTCACCTTGTACTTACATATTTTTTAGTAACAGAAATTATATTCCATGATTGTGTAAGCTTGAAGAATTGCAGTTTGTTGTCATTTCATTCTGGACTGAGACTCACAAGTGATATAAAATTATATGATCTATGTCGGTAACGTGATGTATGTATTTTATTTCGTAAAAAAACGTAGGATAAACCATTTCAGTGGTGCTTAAATAAGTTTGTAACTATATAATGTTAATGTACTTGGGTTGAAGTCGAAAATTTAATATACTGACAAACAATTCACAAGCTGTTCAATGTTTCATGTAACCGTTTTTACATACATTATGGGTTTTGGAGCCCTTTAAAATATTTAACTAAGAAAATGAGACGTGAAATAAATTTGATTTCAAATAAGTCATATTAAGTCTTTTATTTGTATTGATTATGGGTTTTGAGGTTANTCATATTAAGTCTTTTATTTGTATTTATTATGGGTTTTCAGGTTAAAAGACGGTAATATTTGTAATTTAGTATTTTGCTACTCGCCCGCGTAAACGCCATGGACGGTGTCATGGTTGAGAGGAGAACGTTAAACATAGGAATGGGGAGTGGGGTGAGGATATAAAAGTGAGATATAACAAGTTGTAAGGAGGCAAGGTTCTGTTCGAGCGTCCAAGGCGGATTTTTTTTGCCGGGGTGTCCTGTTGGCGCCCGAGTCACGGGTGCCCAGCGCTTGCAGCAGATCGACAGCTGGCGAACGAAGCCATCCCAACCTTCATCCTCTCTTACAACCTTCGTGTTTTTTTAAGAACACTGGACTACTGGCGCTGCAGCCTCCACGCATTACACCGCATTGCATAAAAACCACGTTACTACCATCTGCCAATCGTGTTAGGCCATGCAGTGAGCAATCCTTAATCAAAATCAAATTATTGTGGGTTCGATTCCTATCCGTTGTTTGGGGGGTAGCTGTATCCCACATGTTTTATAACTGTATTATAGGTTAATATCAGTGTAGCTTTATTTAATACGGTGTCACCCCTTTCCCTTCATCTCTGGGCCTCCACAGACATTAGTGCATGAAATGACGTATATTAATCACCCGTCTACCGTGAAAAAGTAAGAAATTTCCTACAAATATGTTTCTAATACTTTTCCCGATTCCCAACAAGTCATACGTATTACAAATATTGTCCAACCATTTTTGCCAGTGGTCGGGAATCCTGACTGTTAAATAAAGGGATTTTTTTGGGTGGATTCTTGTTTGGGTGAGAAATATTTACAGTTCCGAAAAATTTTATTTTTGGATTCAGCTCTGGCTATTGTTTTGCCCGCATGACTGCGGAAGGCAATTGTGAAAAACCACGTGCAGCAATATCTTTACAAATATCTTGTTTACTTACTGCTTCCATGACACCGCGTTGTAGGAATGAAGGGATAAAAAAAGCTCCGCACGCGACAGTGGATGTTATTTGTTTTGCAATTCCCGTTACCTGCACCATATATGTAACACTTAAATACAACACAGGTGAAACAGCCTATTGCACTCGAACTCCAGTCGCATACGCCAGCAAAATGGCGTCACCGGCAATCAACACGTCGGAACTTCCGTTCGCCAATCAACGCCTGGTAACTCACAGACCAGCACGCAGCTGAGCCAATAGGGAATCTTTTGCAGCGTGCAGAAGTCACTCAGTCACAAGGCCTGTTCCCAGAGTATCGCGCAGTCAGTCAGAAAGTGGGTAAGCCCGCATTAAAGTCACCGCCTAGCCATTTCGCTCTGTATACTTATCGACTCTGTGCCTCTCAGATGAAGTGTCGCACCGTGCCTTACTTGCAAGGGAAATGTGAAAAGTGGGGCAGAGGGTATGTACGTATTACCTTGTCGGGCGAAGCGTGGAAGTGTGGCCAGGTGCGTTTGAGGGGTTGGAAAGNATGGATGAAGTGCGCGGCCGATATGACGGACAAGCCATCCATCACGGGGCGGCCTGAGTCATCCTCGCAGGCAGCTCGCCGGGTCTGCTGCGTCACCCAGGCTTGCCCTGGTCCCGGGCTGTCCTCCCCTCAGCCCTCTTCCACTTCTATACCATCCTCACCTTAATTCTTTTATTTATTAATGACGTGGCAAATCCTCGTGGACGAGAGACGCGACCAGTCACTCCCTTCCCTTTTCACACGCACCGCGAGAGACGAGGAGAGGGTCGGACCNTTCTATACCATCCTCACCTTAATTCTTTTATTTATTAATGACGTGGCAAATCCTCGTGGACGAGAGACGCGACCAGTCACTCCCTTCCCTTTTCACACGCACCGCGAGAGACGAGGAGAGGGTCGGACCCTGCCTGCCTGGGGTGTGTGTGTTCTCGTCCACCGACCCTACCGGACGGCCCTCGCTTTAGTGTATTCACGGTTTGTTCACATGTTTTGATTAAAACACCCAATGCATGACGTGTTTGGTCGTTTCGTAAACATGTTATGTGTCACAAGCGTTTTATACTTCCGTTGACATAAAGTATTATGTTTTTCTTAAATTAAACTTTTACTCATTGCTAATTTATAAATTATTACATTTCATTTATAATAAACATGACTAAATAGAGGCAGAATATATGTGTGTTGGTAATGCGTAGTAAGAGTTAGTTCTTATGTAAAATATTTTCAAAGAGAGTGCGCACGAATGCGATGCGTTGTCCCTTTGCTGTAATTTTCTAGACTTGGTTACGCTTCGTTTACATAAGGCAGAGGGAGGAATATCTTGAAAGTAGATGTTGAACAGTGCTTCAGAAAAGCTGGAAGTAACCTTGAATATATTATAGTTGTCCCTCTACCCCACAAGTCTGGCGNAATGCGTAGTAAGAGTTAGTTCTTATGTAAAATATTTTCAAAGAGAGTGCGCACGAATGCGATGCGTTGTCCCTTTTGCTGTAATTTTCTAGACTTGGTTACGCTTCGTTTACGTAAGGCAGAGGGAGGAATATCTTGAAAGTAGATCNAGAGTTAGTTCTTATGTAAAATATTTTCAAAGAGAGTGCGCACGAATGCGATGCGTTGTCCCTTTGCTGTAATTTTCTAGACTTGGTTACGCTTCGTTTACATAAGGCAGAGGGAGGAATATCTTGAAAGTAGATGTTGAACAGTGCTTCAGAAAAGCTGGAAGTAACCTTGAATATATTATAGTTGTCCCTCTACCCCACAAGTCTGGCGATCGTCTCCGGCTGTCGCCATAGCGTTGCCGCGTTATCTGAAGGCCGCTGCTGAAGTTGTGATACTTCAGCAGCGAAACTTGGTGAACAATGAGATTTTACCGACTGTTTGTGCCGAGAGTGGCAGGATTCAGTACCAGNTGTGATACTTCAGCAGCGAAACTTGGTGAACAATGAGATTTTACCGACTGTTTGTGCCGAGAGTGGCAGGATTCAGTTTCAGAANGAACAATGAGATTTTACCGACTGTTTGTGCCGAGAGTGGCAGGATTCAGTACCAGAAAAAAAAACTGTCTTTCCCTTCCACATTCAATAGGACAATAATTCATGTTCACGATACCATATTTTGAATTTGAATCGTCTGATTGGAATACAAAAAATTTATGATTACAAAATCGTCGCAGTGAACTCTGTTGCTGTGAATATCTAACTATGATGGTCACTTATGCCATACAACTAACAGACAAAAATTAAATTTTTTTTAATAAAGTGAAATATGAAGCCATAATTGAAAAGTAATGCTGTGGTAAAATATTTTTTCTTAGTTACATAATGAAACATTGCATTATTTCTAACAGTCACAGACATTGGCTGGTTTACAAGGGCAAGGAGATATGAGCACGAATGGTTCGCGAATGAGACATAACTAGCGCTCGCTATGTCAAAATAAGCAGGTACCATAAGAGATCCATTGTTTGCACATTCTTATTAACTGTCGGCAGCAGAAGGACTTAAACGATGTTTCAGCAACGAGCAGCCGGGAAAAATATAATTATCCGTCATTTCACTATAACAGGTCTTTGCTCTTTCATTCCATCACACATATTTTTAGTATTTTTGTTATGCACGTTAATTATCAACATACATGTACAAGTTTTATTTTTTTTTTCTCATCTACAAACAGATCTCAGTCCGCGAAACGTCGTGACTTGCTTCTTTCTTTGTGCTGCTCTACGTTCCTTGCTGCTTTTGTCCTTTTTGTAATTTTCGCGGTTTTTTTAGTCTGTAACTAAGATAATTTTTTTTTTTGTTTCTTGTTGGTCCATGTCTTACGGGATAATTATTCTTTGATATATATATATATATGAACTTATTGTTGTAATTTTGAAATATTAACTTAAGTTGTCTTCCTTTATACGGGCACGTGCATAATTGAAGTTCATTGGGCCGTGCGCCAAGATAGTATTTATGTGATGTAAATAATATTTTCTCCTACTTTATTAATTTTTGTTGCATATAATTTTTATTTNGCCAAGATAGTATTTATGTGATGTAAATAATATTTTCTCCTACTTTATTAATTTTTGTTGCATATAATTTTTATTTGTATCATAATTTTGATTGACTTGGTTTTTCTTAAATAGCTATTTGCTAACAGATCAATTTGTTGTGCCATTTTTGTTGTTTGTTATACTTGCATTGATATGTTAGTTTTCAATATTTAGCTACTTCTTTTGTTGTTTAGGCTACTTTTTTTATTTTTTTTTATTTTTGTCAGCGAAGGCAATGGACATACTCCAATCAAATTACGAATGCAATCCAATAGCGCAAATGNGCCAAGATAGTATTTATGTGATGTAAATAATATTTTCTCCTACTTTATTAATTTTTGTTGCATATAATTTTTATTTATATCATCATTTTGATTGACTTGGTTTTCCTTAAATAGCTATTTGCTAACAGATCAATTTGTTGTGCCATTTTTGTTTTTTGTTATACTTGCATTGATATGTTAGTTTTCAATATTTAGCTACTTCTTTTGTTGTTTAGGCAACTTTTTTATTTTTTTTATTTTTGTCAGCGAAGGCAATGGACATACTCCAATCAAATTACGAATGCAATCCAATAGCGCAAATGNTTTTTTTTTATTTTTGTCAGCGAAGGCAATGGACATACTCCAATCAAATTACGAATGCAATCCAATAGCGCAAATGCGATTTAACATAGAATAAAAACTGTAAATTTGGATTTAAGTTTTTATTGACGAAAGTTACCTTTGACGACAGGAAACATTCTAATGTGATATAAAAAACAGTGCTGTCTCGTGCCCCTCAAACCCTTGCCAAGCAGTCTGGTATCANAGGAAACATTCTAATGTGATATAAAAAACAGTGCTGTCTCGTGCCCCTCAAACCCTTGCCAAGCAGTCTGGTATCAATTCAGCAGAGTATTAACAGATTCGCATGTTCGCGTTGGTATCGTATTCCATGCAAGAGTAAAATGTTGAACGGGTATTTTCGAAGTTCACCATGCTCAGGAGAACGCGGCGAACTCGTAATGTCGGGGCGTCTACTTTTAGTGGAACGCCGCGCTGGTTATCATCAACACTACTGCTATTTACCAGAAGCTGTTTTGTGCGTGCAAGGCCCAGAAGCGAGGGAGTGATACGGGCGACAGTAACACGCGCGCCTAGCGTCCCATCGCCCTTACGCGAAAGACGGTGAACGAGCTTGCAGCGTTTCCGTCGTTGCGCTGATTAGATCTGCAACAGTGGCACTTCATCACACGCGGTGAAAGTTCACAGATTTAACAACACACGTTTAGTTTTACTTTTCTCCAACATTTGACGAAAACTGCGAAGGCAGGCTCCAGAAATGCATTTCCTTCTGTACCATTTCACGATTTCTTTACTGCAGTTAATAAGAAAACAGTGAAACTATATGACATTAGGTTATGTGGTTTTATATTCTCTGGCAAAAAGTCGTTTTCCCAGAGCAATTATTTAATGAGGTAAGCGCATATGCCCAAACAACGATTTCACAGAACGTAATCATTTAGTACATAGTGGTATTAACCACGGACTGTGGTGGTCGCCCTACAACGTGGGCGGTCCTTTGAGGGATCAAAGCGTCTCGCTGGACCGGAGCGGCCAATAAACCGATGTGCGCCTCCTATCGAAACGAGAGAGGGCCTTGCCCAGGACGTAATTGGGTTGCGCCAAGTATTATCGCGTGTCTGCTCAGGCCC
>NQII01001129.1:482649-501231 GCA_002778355.1 Clitarchus hookeri | reverse complement strand
AACGTCTCGTAGACTGCGAGGATGTTAGTCTGAGCAAATTGCTCAGTGAAGCAGGGGCGGGGAAGGAATCGGCCATATCCTGTAGTAAGAACTCATAAGAACATTCACGTGGAGTGATCTCGGGAAACTATGGAAAACGGAAACAAGGATGGCCGGACCGGCATTCGAACCCAAATCCTCCCGAATGCAAGTCCATAGGCTTGCCACTTCGTCACCTTGCTCGGTAACATGAAGAGAAGTTGTCGAAAATTATCTTCATATTTATGACTCTATGTTTCCTTTTCGCGATACGAGATGAGGTTGCTCTGTGTTGGCCTCTCTATGCTGATGAGCCGTTGTCCGAGATTATAAATAACTGTCGCAAGACATCACAACGTCTCTTTGGGCGTAATAAAGACGCCTAGATTCAGTGCCTGTGTATGTGCCCATAGCACGCGGCCACCTACAGAGAGGTAGCAAGTTCGGTTTCTACTTTCACGTTTTTTTTAACGTGAAATTTTACATCCGTCTGGTAGCACTGAACATATAAATATATATCATACTTGATATAATTTTATCCGCACGTATGAGAGAGGAAGAGGGCAGACTCTGGTTGACTGTACTACGGCTTCAAATGCAAAGGGTTCTAGTTTCAAGTCCCTGGTAAGGCGCGGCTGTGAGTTTGGTGTTTAATGGTAACTGCTATCTTATTCTCAGTTCATACACATACTTACTACGAGGAACTATCACCTGAAATAAACAAAAAAGTGGTTAGAGCGCCTGATTGGAGTTATCAACTGTTCTGAGTTGGATTCCCCACAATGTGTGTTTAGACGTGGGTAATTTCCTATCTGTACTCAGTAGTGGTTTTGTTGATTATTCACCTGCCTTCGGAGGAAGTCAAAGATAAACCGCTTCAGATTCATCCACCATTCCATCACTGGCGATCCAAGTAATCCTTTGGATGATCATGAAAAATTAATCATCATCGTCTTCGTCACCGTCATAGTCATCGTCATAACTACCATCACCATCACCTCCATCTTAGTGTTACATAGTGGTACATTTTAAGGCCTTATCTTAGAAAGTATAAATGTGTTTTGTATATGATCCAGTTAGATGTTGCAATTCAAGAAAGTTCCCGAAGCGAGCAAGTTTGACGGCGAGTGCTGAGGGTGTGTGTACCGGCTGCCCTCGAACACGTAGCTCGGTCGACGACGGGCTAGGGTGGTTATGGGTGGCGGCGACGCTTGAAGGGTGCGGGACGCCAAGCCGCTGCTAGATGAGACGCTGCCAGGCGACGCCATAACAATAACAGTTAAGGCGCATTCCTGTGCGGTCGCCGCGCCGCCGCCGGGGCGATTACGTCGTTCGCCGGGACGGAATGCAGCGCCGACAGATGCCTCGAGGGGCGTCCCCGCCGCGACGCCTGTCCTCTCCCTGGGGTTAATTTGCCGCCGGCTGAGCCAGTCGAGGTCCTGCGATTTTCTCGGCAGGCAGCAGTGGCTGCGTCACGTGCCACCAGTCCGCCCTCTCACGTCCTTGTGTGACGGCGGTGACACTCGAAATGCTTCGCCGACACTTTTGCATTCTCGATGTTGGATTTCATGACGAAGTCGGCAGAGGTAACCTGCCACAAAACTTTGCATATGTCACTATTACCGCAACTCTCACTCCAGCATGTGCAAAATACTTTCTTTTTCTGACACTTTTACTACGACGTTAACAGTCATAACTATAGGCTGTGTACGGTTAATTAAGCACTTTTGAAATCCAACTTTGGAAAAACTCCCTGCTGTTAGTTGCATATATTTTTACTGACACAGTGACCGGTTTGGCAGTGATACGCCAAAAATAGTTCCTTATCTTATCGTTGTATTGNCATATATTTTTACTGACACAGTGACCGGTTTGGCAGTGATACGCCAAAAATAGTTCCTTATCTTATCGTTGTATTGGAAGTGTTACATTTAAATTTGTTGGGACTGAAATTATCTTATGTTGCTTTTACTTGTTTTATGCACTGAAGTTTAAGAAGTACATTACAAGTGACATTTTTATCTTCCTAAAAATTTAATTAACACATTTTATTGTCGCATGAATAAACTGAATAGTTTCATGGCAATTTTGATCTTATGGTGGAATCATACAGAATGTGTAAAAGAAAGTAGATCCTAAACGAAGAATTTCAGAAATGCTCAGTTCACCATGAACAGCCTATATAGGATGTTCCGCGACTGAACAGACATACTTCGGCCACGGGTTATACAGATCATTGGGAACAAAAAAAAAAAGTCATATACTATGCAGCCCCATTTCAGAGTTACAGGGACGTAAATGCAATAAAAACACAAATTGTAATTACTGAATATCTTTAAAGCAATTGACTGCATTTATGTTGTAAGTCCCACAGAAGCTGTTCAAAAGGTGCTCAATCTGACCGTAAGCAGACACTGCTAGTGTGGCTGGCGTGGCCAGTCTTTGTTAGTGCGTCGAGGCGAGTGGTTGTGTAACAATACCAGGAATGTTTACACTTGCAGAGTACGCAAATATGGTGTTTGTTTACGAATACTGTGACGGAAATGGGCGTGGCGCTGTAGCTGAGTGTCCGCGCAGGTGGATTGGAAGAGGTGGGCCAGTCCCATGGCTGGCGCGCTCTCCAGACCTCTCGCCGTAGCACCACTTCTTCTTCTGGGGCTACCTGAAGAGTAGGGTTTACAGCGGACGGCGATCAGACACATGAAACCAGTTGCTACAGGCGATAACCGACGCCACTAATCAACTCAGAAATGACCTTGCAGGCATGCAATGGCAACACGCCATGGGAGGCTGCAACGTATGGCAGCCCGCTTACTGTCAGGTGGTGCACATTTTGAACAGCTTGTGTGAGACATTCAACATGAATGTAGTCAGTTGCATTAAATACATTCGATAATTAGAATTTGTGTTTTAATTTCATTTACGTCCCTGTAACTCTGAAATGGGTCTATAAAGCCTATTCGTGCACATGACATTTTTCGTTTGCCAATGATCTGTATAACACACTGCCGAAGTATGTTGGTTGAGTGGCGGAACATTCTGTAGATACTTATATCATAAACTGCCGACATAACTGTAAGCATTGTAGCCAGTATTCACAATAAAATATGTGCAATTACTGATAAGATTTTTTCTCAAGAGTGTATTTACAAAAAAGTTTAATTATATATGAGCCAGCTATAATAATATATGTATTTCCCTTAACGCACTTAAATTGTGACTGCTAGGCATATTAGTCAGTCGAGTTACCAATATCCTAGACTAGGCTTCACAATCGTCTGTGTACTATGGTTGATGTAATTTATTCACTGGTTGATGCTGTCTTTGTAAAAATCTGTTTATCCTTGAATTTGTTAGTATTATAGGGCCCTATTTTTTATGTGAGTTATTGACTCCGTACTTTCCACGGCGCGCCAAATTATGTCTGAGTTGCAAAATTATCACATAACGCACAACTTCAGTTCATGAGCTTTAAACTCTCCGAATGACTTCGTGTTATGTGTGTTTTTACGTGATAAAATACTACGATATAATGTTGAAAATATCCGAAAATCAACTAAAATCTTTAAGGAAATGTTGTGTTGGTATACGGGAACATAATCCATAAATATGAATTTTGCTCTTTGTATTTTTTAAAGGGTATAATCAACCTCTTCGTATTTTTGGTAGCTTTGTGCATCAGGACGAACACTTAGCAGGTCTCATGAAGCGCTCTCCGCACTTACAAGTGTAAGTGACTATTCTTTGCCAATTAAAGTATTCTTGCAACACGCATTCTTTAAAATGTCGAGAGTTACTAAACCTCTACCTTTGACAAAAGACGCTATGTGATGATAAACTGACAGAACGTACGCCTCGCTTGTAAATGCCAGTACTGCACAGTTTTTACTGACCAGGTAATTCAGTTAATGTAATGTTAAGTTAGTAATTTCGGTGTTCACGTTCAACTCATTATTCAGAACTTTATTTTTTACAGTAATTTCGCTTGGTATGTAAATTTTATGAAAATTAGCACTTCTACTCCAGGAAAAAATTATTTCCCCAAACAATATTAACTCTCAAAAGCAATGTAATCAGAATTTTAATTTACGAGAAATTCGATAACTTTGCATAAAGTTCAGTTCAATAAAATACAAGGTTTTTTTGTATAAAGCTTCGGTAATTTAAATTCCAGTTGCATGTATTACTAAGATTTGTGGATAGTTTTTTTCAATACTCGTCCGTCAAAGTACGAAAACTTGGCCTTCAAAACGTAGTGCGCCCATTAACATGCTTTGTGCGCAGAGACCACCCTACTTTAGATGCGCTTAAAAATTTCGCCACATTTCTTTCGCCATTGTGCTTCGTGTCATCAATAACCCGGAATAACTGCCAGTTGGCGGGAGCATGAAGTTCACGAGCCAGGTAAGATACCGGCTTGGTATTTACGTAACACTTTGCGATGCATTTTCGCCGCATCATGACCGACTCTTTTGAACAAACGAATAATTAAGCGTTATTTATCCATCTTCGTCTCATGCTGCAAAGCAAGAACGGTCGACAAAGCAGTAGTAAAGATCAGGCCCGTAGCTATTTATATACCTAAAATCATGGAATTTTACTCTTCATCATAAAAAAAAAACCACACAGACTGTCCTCAATTACGCATAAATCGATAAATACATATATTTATTAAATTTTGCTTTCTTATTTCGGTGTGTATGTGTGCATGTAAGGTTAACCGAGATGCCGGCTGCCCGAATCCAAACAGTTTTGCATTAACAAAACCGTTAAGGACTGGTATTTTTTTTCCTTTTAAGCATATATATTGAAATGTTTAGTGCCCTAAGACACATTTCTTCGTACCTTTTTAAAAATACCTATTGATTATAAGGTATGCAACTTAAGTGAAGTTATTTACAATCATGTAAAATTAGTTTTTGGCACTACGCGAGTCCATACATACGCTGCTAGATCCTTGAGTTTTAGGTATTCCTATGAAATACAAAAAGGCGTTGGGGGATAGACACATATAATAGCTGTTTCTTATATCACAGTTGAATTTGCCTTTAAAATACACGCCTGTAGACATGCAACACATTTTATAAGGTCTCTAAATTTTAAAACTCTAAAGTTAAGTATATAAAGTTTTTATTTTAAATGTATTGGTACCCAACATCGTATCCGAACAAATTGACTATATGGCTTTGATTTAGGTCATGGATGGAGCCTATAATATAAATCTTGTGACTATAACTTCGAGGGTTGTAAAATGGTGGCCATTTATGCTCATAAAAAGGCCTAAGGCATAATTCATTTTTCAAGTCGGATAGATTTGCACTGGCCTGATGTTCCAATTTCTTTATGCCTAACTCCGGCAGTCGTTGAATGACGGCCAACTGTGTCTCTTAGTTCGTAGGTGTCTGATATAGGCATAATGCACTTAAAACGCGCTCAGAGGTAAGGCAACTACTGCCCTGTATTCTTGGCTCGGGTTCGTTACAATATTACTGTAAAAATCCTAACATCAATCTCTATTCCTACTTAAGTCAATGTGGTATAGAATACATGCGAATAATAAAATTTTATGGCATCACATTAGCATTCTACTCGAAAACACAAGCTCGAAAATATATAACACTTGGTATGTTTCCATACACAATTCTATGCTTATAAATTTCAATATGGTGCTGGTCTTGCCTCATCAGGTTTTCTGACCTAAAATTCAAATTATCTTTGAAAATACGAATATGTAGACAAACTGCTTTATATAATAATTTTAAAGATAAATAAAAATGTATTTACTTAAATACATTACTTCTATTTATAAAATTATGCTTTTCATAATGTATGGTTACGGCATCTTACACTACGAATCCGTCTTGGAAATACGAATCCGTCTTGGAAATACGATTCCACAGACACATTGCTCTGCATAATCTTTTATGCAAATTTTAAGAGTGAATACTAATATATTATATTAAATACATAACTTTGGTTTATAAAATTCTTTTTTGTATAACTAATGGATGCTACATCATGATCAGATTTTAAAAAATACGAATCCATAGACAGGTAGCTCGATGCACTTTTATCTTTACATTTAAAATTTCATCTCTTATTTATAAAATTGTAAATTTTCTGTGGCTTATCAACATGAGTGTTGTATAAGTTAACGGGTTATTTAATATATACATAATTATACCTGTACTGGCACCCACATCTTGGTGGCTCAGTCGGAAAATGGTGGTCAACTATGCTTATAAGAGGGCTTATGGCATAATTGGCATGCCAACCTGATCGTTGTCGGGAGCGATGCCTATGATATGAATTTGATTTCTATATCTTAAACAGTTCGAAAATTATGGCTAACTATGCTTATAAGAGGGCTTATGGCATAATTGACCCTACCACGCTCATGGATATTTCGTGATTTATGCATAACTATGTTTATAAACTGTTGACATCTCGCAATTTATATTTTTCATTACCTTTCGAATAGATATATCCCAATGGTTATTTTATCTTTTAGACCTGTACTGGCGCCGATGTCCTGGCGGCTCAGTCGAGTAGGGAATCTGTCTACCAATCTAAGGTCCGGCAATTCGCCACTCCTTACATTCACAGCTTTTTATACTGTATTAAACTATCACATCGATAGAAGCGAGTGTCTGCATACAACTCATGGAACATCGCCCTTAGTCTCCAGCCGACACTAGCGCTCCTAACAGCCGATGACATCAAGCGACACTAGCACTGCCTAGCAGACAGTGGGGAACCAATATGGCGCCTCTGATGGGTAATGAAAGAAGCTTCTAAGATGGCGACCAAGACTAGCACCGCTTAGCAGATGATATGAGAACTACGATGGCGGAAGAAGAAACAATATGGCGGCCAGGTGCGCTCCCTACCTTCAACTGATGTAAACACAAGACAAGTGGAAACAAGATGGCGGAAAATATGGCAGGTGGCAAAAACAAGGTGGCAGACACTAGGGACAAGGTGGTGGACTCAAAAACAAAATTGTGGACTCAAAAACAAGATGGCAAGCTCAAAAAAGATGGCAGACTCAAAAACAAGATGGCAGTATGGAATGGCAAAGCATGAAGTATCATGACAAGGTAATGCACTAGAACATTCTAGGGGAGAATGACAACATGTTAGGCAGAATGACAGAGCATGAAGTATCATGACAGGGCAATGAACTAGAACATTCTAGGTTGGCATGACTGATATTGATAATGGCTGACTCAAAAACTATATGGCAAACTCCAAAACAAGATGGCGGCATGGAATGACAAGGTATGAAGTAGAATGACAGCATGAAGTATGATGACATGGCAGTGAACTAGAATATTCTAAGGTGGAATGACAGAGCGTGATAGTGGTAGACTAAAAAACAAGATGGCGGAATCAGAAACAAGTTTAAATGTCAAGCCTAAGGTCACATGTGGTCCACTGCCAGATGCCATGTCCATCCAACCCTCCTTATCACCAAGCCCATGCGCCAGATTTCCATGCAAATATTTTGAAAATTTTAGTTTTTTCTGTTTATGTCTAAAAGTAACAGCTGTATTTGCAGTCGTGTGTTAGTAGAAGTTGATGCTGCAATGGAGTACTGCGAGATTAACGAATTCTACTATCCGATGTGTGGATATTTATCTTCTAGGATTTTTACGAGAGTCACTATGACGTCGAGGTCCGGTTTTCAAGTGCACTTTGACCTGAGCGATGCGTTTCCGGTAGACAGGCACTTCGCCGCTGAGCGGTTGCTGGAGCACGGAATCATGTGGTCATAATTCAAGCAGAAACAGCGGGCTACTAAAATTGGTTATTTTCGAAAGCCATCGAGATTTCGACTTTATATGCAGTTGAGATATTCCTACGGACAACATTAAATCACCATACCATTCGCGCGAATTTCACCAACAGAGCTGAGCGATTGATACTGAAGTTCATAACAGTGCTCACTTTGCAATAGTTCGTAGATTCACTTCACATATCACTATGTATACGTTTAACGTCATAATTTATTCCACACTAATATTAACAACGCAGTAAATATATGCTTATCTCCAATGTCCTATTGTGTGTTCAAACATTTTCGTACCGAAGTCCCTTTCAACCACACTTACACAATTTCCAATTACACGCTTTGTTTACCAGGTTCATAGTAAAAAAAAAAAAACACTTCCACGTGAAAGGTATCATCTCACGCTCATATAGAGCAGCAGTTCTGCCTGTTACAAGACATCGGCGAGTTATTCATCACATGTCTTGAACTTTCTGCTTATTGCGTGTTCCAAATGCAGAACGACATTTTTGTTGGTTGAGTGGTTTTTTCATACAGTATTTACAAACCTAATACTGGTTACGTTAGTTAAATATATTAATAAATATACATATCTATCTGTGTGTAAGTGTGTGTATACCTATATAACTTTGTTGTATTTTTCTTGTAGTTGCGTGATAAAATACACTAATAGATTAATAAAAATATGTTGGTGTGTTAAGTTTTTAGGAACAAAGAAACTTTTTTTTTTAAGCAGTGCGATTATCTTGATTAGGCATGTATACTTAAGTGTTAATTGTTACGCGTAGTCATCGCAATCGCGACCTAATAGCCTCCGTGATTTCCCCTTGAGGAGCGGGAACTGTTGGTCGGCCTGCCTCGCGCCGCTCTCTGTAGTGCCGCGCGTGTTGCGGCGATGTTGGCGGCCCTGCAGCGTGCCTTGTCGCGCTTCCATCACTCAGCTGTCACTCAGCCGTCCGTCACCTTGTCACGGCGCCCTGAAGCCCGCGATCAATACCGGGTGGAGGCCTCGGCCGGCCTACTCCGCGCGACGCCCTTAGATGGCAGTTACCTACTGCCTCGTTTTACGAAACGCTCCTTATGACATAGATGCTGCTTGGTATAGCGTGTACTTTTAAAGTGGACTATTTTATAACTGCTCCTTTAAGTCTTATATTTTTAAGCTTTGCACTTAGTCGTTTTAGCCTTTTAAGTACATTTCTTAACATTTTAAACACAGCGTAATAAACTGGCGTATGAGTATCAAACATATTTGTCTTTCTAACTATTGTACTATCCCCAGTGATGGACACAGGAATAGGTCTACTATAATGCTCGCGACAGTGTTTATTTTCATGTGGCAAAAGGAAATAATATTGATAGGAACAAGAAAGTACGAAAACTTAACGGTGAAATAATTTAATTTACGTTTAACAGGTGATTTCAAGCGCGAAAATAATGTCGGCAGACTTGCGGCATTGTTGCGTAATAATTCCCGTGTGAATTAAAACCGATTGACTGTGATCAGGAAAACTAGCTAACTCATGCGGCGACAGGCCAAACTTCAGATACGTTGGTTCTCGAATACAGCTCGAGAGTTTGTTTGTGTTCTTTGTGACAATTAGGATAGTAACAGTGTTTGTTAGTGCATTTATTGATGAGTAATAATGGCATAAGCATCCGCATAAAACAAATACAATCGGCAACCAAAAAGTAAAGCAGCATAACTTGAAATATTTATTAGCGCACTTTGCCCAGAATTTGAAATGTATTTATTTAAAACATACCAAGTGGGTCAGTAGTTACGTTAGCGGGAGTAAATGATCTAGTTTCGAATCTCCGTTGGGCTTGAAAATGTTTTTTATACTAACAGAAAATTTTTAATGTATGCAGAATCAAACAAATGTTGAGTTGCACAAACCAAATCTTTGTTCGGGCCAACGAAATAAAAACGACACAATAATTTGGTTTCAACAACGAGATATTTCATTGACCCTATACAAACAATTCTTTTAGTTGCTCCAAACAAGTTTTGTTTGAATCAACAAAACCTCAGCGATACTCTAGTGTTCCTTGTACGATTGGACAACATCGGTTCTGACGTGCCTTGTCAAACTCTTTAACCAGTAAGATGCAGGAAGAAACAATGTGACTTTATCTCGTGCAACCAAGTTGAATAAAAGAAATCTCGCGTCGTTGCAGCAGTCAATAAATAAACAAGCATAGTTGGAGTATGCGGAGATGTGAGAAGTCCAGGCTGCTGCCCACGGAATTCGCGAAATGCACACACCTTTAACGATTGCGCCTAGAACTCGGCGCGCTACAGTTGTTCCACTTATACGCCTGACTCGCGTTTCAAAGTTCGCCGGTTCGATGTCGATCGGTTAAACTCGCGAACGTTTTTTTTTTCTCCCGTACGGTATTCTACTCCCATTCGGTGCGATTGCGGTATGCGCCTTTCCACTTACTTGTTATTTAAGTTAGTTAAAATTACTGTTAACTGTTTTACGCAAAGAGCAATTTGAAAGTTCACAGAACCTTAACTTGACGTACTGATTTGTTATATGCTATTGCAACATGACACATCTGGTCCACTGCCAGATACCATGTCCTTCTTACCCTCCTAAGCCCCAAGCCCCTGTGCTATAGTACCCACTATCTATCTACTTACCGGCCACAGCCCCCAGAGTAGTTGCCATCTAAAGGCGTCGCGAGGTATGGCCAGCGCTGTTAACGCTCGACGCCTCAACTGGAGGTACATTCCGGCGCGGTTTGTGTAAATTTAGAGCTGCCATCAAGTTGCGGGGGAGGGGAGGCAGGGGTTCCACCGGCTCGGTTCGAAAGTCTGATGCTCTCACGCCAACACAGGGGGCGCTAGTGCCCCCGATGACAGAGCACCGCTGTTTTTATGCGGCGCTGGCATCCATCACCGTCGTACGGTTGCCGGAAAAGACGCTCACACTAAACTGGTATACGTAAAGGAATTGCGCTAGTAATCATTATTATAATTTTTACGCGCTAATTTTTAGTTAAATTTGAATTTTTTTCTATATTTTACCTGTCAGTTATAAAATTTCGTTTATAATTAATATGAAAAAAAAAACAGTGATAAAACAGGTGTGTTGGTAATGCCTAGTAAGAAATTGTTATTATGCAAAATATTATTACAATAAGTGCGCCCGAATGTGGTGCGTTGTTCCTCTGATGTAATTTTCTGGTTGAGTTTTGTTTGAACGAGGCGGAGGAATATCCTGGAAGCAGAACTTGAGCAGGGCTTCAGAAAAGTTGGAAGTAACAGTGAATGGACTGTAATACTAGCACTTCTGGGTTATGTATTGTTCTCTTTCTTTTGAGCAACAGGTAATATTTATGTTCTGATCGCATAAGAGAAGCAAAATGCCTTAAGAGAGGTTTCTAAATGCTTGCTTCCTCTTAAGTTGGAGATGTTCTCTTGTCACTGCCTCCTTGTATCCTTAACGTGACTCGTACAGCGTCCATTCGGGCCACATACTCTGGTGTGTACTTCACTAATAATGCCAAAGCAGCCGTCGAAACTCTGAAAAACGCAGTATTTTTGTGGGTACGAGATGCAAAGACCAAGTCTGTATTGATTGTTGTGCGCAGACGTCCAACGTATGGCTGGTAGGCGGGACCTTAGCAGAAGGGTTACGAAAATCTCACATTGCTGTTATGAGTTGTTTCAGCTATGCACAGTTGCCACGTTTATCTTCTGTAATATTTCATGAGATTTAAATTTAATAGCTTTAGTATTTCCCGAAGAACTTCAAAACTTTTGCTGCGTCTGTAATATATTTGTAATTTTCCCAAAGACGTGAATATGTATATTTCATGTTATTTATAGTTGCATGAAACGTTAAAGAAGGGTCGCCGACCTTTGCCTGTCACCTGCTGATGGTAGACTAGACAGCCAGTTAAAAGAAGGGAGGGATATTGGTAATAAAATGTGAGAATGGGCGTCAGATATTCAATGTAGTTGGTATTTTAGAAGTGAGGGGAGTGGCATATGAGCAACAGTTTGTGAATTGCGGAAAGTGGTAATTCCAGTTGCTTGGTAGCTGTGCGAAGGGACCTGCCACAGTTACGCACATATGCGTCATGCGCACGGCTAACATACTCTGCACTCGTACGCCCAGCGCCCTTTTGATAGAGAACGTTATCATTATATGTTTTTTTTTTTTTAGCGAATTGTAAGCCCCTTCCGTATGTTACTTTGAGGCTGCTCTGAGATTGTTTCCGTGTAACAGAACAAACAATCTGCCTTCCTCTTAGAGGTGTAGTTACCATATAGAGTAGTTTTTAGCTGTCAGATAACTTCCAGACCTGAAACTACGTTATTTGCGCATGACTTTAATGCATCGTCTACAACAGAGTCATTTGAAACGGAACGAGTTATTCGGACTATCAGAGGCGGAAAATAAATCGGCTATGACGTGCATTAAGGAACAATATCAGCATTTCCCTGAACTGATTTCGGAAAACCATGGAAAGCTGCAATCATTCAGGGTGGCTGGGACGTTAGTCGAATCCGTCTCCTCTCAAATCTGAGCTCACTGCGACACTTCTTTCGGTCAGATCTAAAAATGAAATAAAACTCTTAAATTTATAAAAATAAAAATTTCAAGTATTATTATTACAACATAAAACATTTATGTTGCTTGAAATTATCCATAAGTTTAGTTTCATATTCACAAAACTACGTGTTAGAGTTATGAAGATGAATTGTAGACGTCATGCGCTAAATCACTTACATATTTACGAGCCGGAAGTACAATCAAATCGAGTCATCGACTTGTGTTCGCCTGTATCTCGCGAGCTGAACTGTGTTTCCACAAGCGGACTTTGATAATGGAACGATGGTATCCTGAACGCAAAATATTAATTCGGTCTGCTGTGAACATCAAACTTGGGAAACTTAGCGAGTTTGTCCTAGATTCCTTCTGTAGTTGGGTACATTTCAAGTACGGACAGTTCCTGTCGTCAGTGATTATCATCTTGTAGTCTCATCCTCGGCTGTTTTTAAATTGACCTACCGAAAGGTCTGTTTGTTGGCTAGCAGCTACCATGACAGCCAGGGGCTTAGACAAGAATAGCAACTGCTTATAGAGCGACAGAATGGGTTGGGAATAATACAGTGCATATTTTTAATTACTTACAATTTCAACATATATTTTGAATTTTAATAATAATGTCATGTATTCTCAACTTAACCTTTCAGCGTTATACAATATCTTTGCAAATTCCACATTAATCTTTCTTCCGTCAGATTGCATTAGAAGATGAAGGTTAATGACAGGATGCTTAACAGTCGTAAATTTCTTTTCAGCTGTCGCAGTCACAACAAGCGGTATACTGTAATACAAAGAAAGTTCACCTTAAATCACTGGTCTGAACTCTGTTGGGTAAGAATAATATGCATGCACTGTATGTAGTCTCGCAGTTTCGTTCGTTAATCCGCGAGGGAGCGGAAATAATTTTCAGACGATAAGATGACGAGTGCGGTAGCAAAAATTTGCTCTTTTTTTATTACACATGCCACAATTTAGTTCGTTCAAAATTTGGCTAAAAAGATTTAGTACAAAAGAATTCAATTTGTAAAAAAATTATACTAAAATTGCAATCACGAATGCAGGTTTGCGTTTTAAAGTGTTTAATGCCCCACACTAAAATATCCCATTTCAGTGCTGTCGAAATTATTTTTTACATTCATCACTGAGACAACCGGTCTCATATTCATGCAGTTTATAGTGGGGACATTTTCTGTGTATTTAAAACCATCCCTGGTAATTTAGCTAGCCAGAAAAATTTGAAGATATGTTTTAAAATACGTATCAAATGTGTAGATTTATGTGCAAGTTGAAATAAATTGACTGCAAACTATGAAACTATACATTCCTATTATTCAACGTATGGGTGTGTTAGTAACATAATTATTTTATCCAGGTTGGCTAATCTGACGATGGTTAATCAAGTCTTCTTTGCCAAATAATGTTTTCATAATTACGTCTACATTTTAATTATGAATTTCTTCGACAGCAAAATTAGGTTGCTTTATAAAACATTAGAGCTGTTTGTCATTGGGATTATTTTTATAAAGGTTTGTTTTGTTTGGTGACAATTCACTGGTGGGTAGAGAAATCGAAATATCCTGACGGAGACATAAAAAACGTTGCAGAATCAGTTACCTAGGCCTAAATACGTCGTTACTAAGCAAGTGAACATTGGAGTGTTTTCCACTAACAAATGGGGACAGCGCATTATTACAGTGGCACACAAGACAAGATTTAATATCGAGTGTGCCTTCCTTCGGAGGCAATGCAGACAGCCACTCGATGTGCCATGGAGTCATACATATATCTGTAGGCTGTTCGCGATAAAGTGAGCACATTTAAGAAGCCATTCTTTACATTTCTTTTCAGCTTATTTGTATCCTTTTGGTAATTTTTAATACAGGATGTATCTAACTATGCCGCGACAATCATAAAAAAAGAACAAAACATGCATGCGACTTATGGTCTAAAGTGAATCCTAAGGACGGTTCACATACTTGAAGTTAAACTGAAACACTAGGAGAAACCATTTAAGATGGAACACTGAGTGTCTGGATAATGTGCAACGTAACAAAGGTCTGTAAACACCACAACACCTGTTCTCTCTCTCGCTGTAATAAAATTATTTCATGGAAATAATCACGGTTACTTCCCTTATTTCGAGTTAATCTCCAAGACGCTGTAGCAATCTTTGGATTTCAAATATGGATTATTAACCCGCATGTCACAATTAACTTTACGCATTATCCAGACACTGGGTCTACCATCTCCAGCACAGTCCACATGAGAGGTCATTGGTCGAACCGCCCAACCAGCCTCGTGCAATCGCACGTATAACCTTGCTCAAATGCATCTAATTGTTGATATACTGTTCGCTCTCGACGTCTCGGCTTTACTGCAAGGTTGGGTAAACTCGATACCATTGGCAACTGTCTCGTCGTCGCGTATTCAGCGTCTCCTTATTTCCACCCGTGCGACAACTAATGCCCCATTTATCATGTGTTTCGGTGACGCAACGCCAACGCCATCATCATCATCTGGTACCGCGGTGGCTGAGCGGTTAGACTGATCGCCTCCCACCAAGACGAACCGGGTTAAATACCCGGCCGAGCTACTCCCGGATTTTCGCAAGTGGTAATAATGCCGGACGATGCCGCTGGTCGGCGGGTTTTCTCGGGAATCTTCTGTTTCCCCCGCCTTTGCATTTCGGCGCTGTTTCATTCTCACCTCATTTCACCCTCATCGGCTCTCAATACCTCGATGTTAAGAGCCGCCCAAATCTCTCGACTCAACAAAAACAACAAATCATCATCATTTGCACACCTTCCTAGAAAATACCCATGGAAAACAGGTCGTTAAATTAGGCCATTGCTTTCTGAGTGTTACGTTTTCTCTTTCAGGCAGTGTCCGTGGATGGCATTAAGATTGAAACACACATTTTTTTAATTGGGATACATTTATACTAATTGAAACATATCTCCTTCTGCAGAAATAATACTCTACATGGATAGTCTTGTTTATGAATTTTGTTAATGTATGAGATAAGTGAGTAGGAAAATCTTGAATAATTTTGCTTTTGCTATTATACGGTGTAGTTTTTTTATAATACTGTAATATGGGTAGCGTTGTTTATTGCTACTATGTTGTCTGAGACAAATACAAACATTACTTACTAATTAAATGTTTCCCTGTTGATTTTGCAGAACCTTGTCTTGTTATCATTTTGAAGGGGAAATATTTTCAAAGTTACATCGCTTTTATTGTCTAACGGATGTAAGGTCGTTGAATTTATCAACAGTACAGAAGTATTGCATTTTAATAAGTTGGCATAATCTTGACCCAAGGAGCAAAGTTAAAAATTGAATGTGTGTTAAAATAAATAGTCATATGTATAATTCATGTGGAGAATTTTTATGTAAAACTATTCCAATTTTCATTAGCCTCGATATAGATTCTTAAAAAAAAATCAGCGTCAAATTTTTTCAGAAATGGTTTAGCGTTTTATTTTTGATATTCAAGTCACTGGAGAGGCCACGGCGAGGTAGTGGTTAGACTACTCGCCTTCCACCAAGGCAAACCGAGTTCGATTCCAGGTGGGGTCGCCCCCGGATTTTCGCATGTGGAAATCGTGCCGGTCTATGCCGTTGGTCAGCGGGTTTTCTCAGAGATCTCCCATTTACACCGCCCTTGCATTCCGTTGCTGCTCCATATACACCTCGCTTCACCCTAATTGGCTGTCAAGACCTCGATGTTACGGGCCGCTCAAATGTCTGCACTCACTCACTCAAGTCACTGGAACATACTGAATCCGTTTAATCGCTGTAACAGTCAAATGGTCTGGAACATTTTGCTTGGGGACTTCATGTCATTTCAATTCACAAAGTTGGGCGCCTCGTGTCTGAACACTCAGCCACTCTCCTTGAAATCTGCGTTGTCCCGCGAGGCGCGATTGGTGCGCCGAGTTACTTCATTGCTGCGAAGGCATTTCGGTCACTGCTTGAAATGAACCTGGATCCCCATATATTTTCCTCCCCCTTCCTCCCACGCTCTTTTCTTCCTCCGCACTGGTTCTCTCTGGGGTGTCTTGCCCGAATGGCCGGTGCCATTCGTGTGTGCGGGCTAGAGGGGGTAAATGGTTAAGGGTCGGCCTGAATGGCAGGTCGTTCCATTGGCCGGGCAGTTAGTAATAAAGGCGCTTAATGAAGAGTGGAAAGACACATTCCCCCTCTTTTCTCCCTTCCCATCCTCCCCTACCCCCCTCTCACGGGAGCGGCCGCTGTGCCCATTCCGGTAACTATCGCCACCAATAAGACAGAGTGCCCGGCTGGCTGCATGCTCCTTGGAATGGTCCACTGCTCTGGAGCGTGGGGGAGTGGAAGAGCTGGATGATGGGAGGGGGTGTAGCTGGCGGATACAAACAGCTGTCCTTCTCTACTTACCGTCTTCCTTGGAGTGCCATTTTGGAATTGTGCATGTGGGTCAACATGTTGCATCGTATTCATCTCGTCGCCCCTTCAACAAAGATTAGTCTTGTGACAGTATATTTTTTGTATACCTACGCTGGAAGGTTCATCTAATTCTTACGAAAACTATGGATGCGGCGTGAGTGTCTCTAAAGAAGCAGTGCTTGCCAGAATTTTGCACAGATAAATATAACTACTTGCGGTTCCGTTCAACTCTTAAATTACGAGGCTTTGTGTATTATCAGTAGATTGTCACCTATCCACACGGGCAAGAGACGAGGAAGGAATTCCTCAGCAATATTGCCTTGGTTACCACAAAAGTCTTCCATTGATAGCTCCTAGGAAACACGAAAGGAACAATACCGTGTCCTTAAAACGTTCAGTAATGATCATACATTGTTTCCCTTTTGAAATACTAGCTTTATGTGGTTCAGTTATGTCAACGTACTTAATCTAAATCTCAACTAGTGATGTTAGAATAATTTAATATTCAGTTAATTCCACTTATTAGTGAGAAATAAGTGAAAAATAGTGACTTGGAGTATGTGAACGAACTGCAAAACAATATGAATCATTGGTAAACTTGAGAACTTGGGGCAACAGAAGTAATCTCAGTGTTTCCAACCCGTCATTTACTCAGTTTTTATGAATATAAATTTTGTTATTGCTTATATTTACGGTGCGCTGATGTACTTGTTATAATTATAAATATTTCTGTGAACAAGGAATTTTAAAGTTCTTGAAAGGTACTCTTTAAACTTCGGATGTTCCTGCGATATAAATTACAAAGATTCATTGATGATTTCTACCGACGTTGGTGATTTATTTATGGAAAAACGTTATAATCTCGTAGTTAAAACGTCGAAGTCTTGTTTTGATGTCGCACGATTATGCTTACAATCACTGATAACGTGATTCCTATAATTATAGTAGGCTCAGTATCACGTGGTTCCTGTTTATTAGAGTTAATGTCAGGGGCGTGGCGAGATGATGGGCTTTTCTTGGCAGTAGTGTGAAACCACTCATTGATAGGGCGGGTCGTTTATTATGATTTGTTGGTAAGGTGATAGTGAGTGCGCGGTTCTCTTGAATACACTGGTTAATACGAACTACACTATCCTAATAAACTTGCGGATATTGTGTCTGTAAACCACCGACCGAGTGTTTAAATTTCAAGCTCAGAACCCTGCGAAGACGAAGACATGTTCTCTAAAATTAGGCCTAACATTTTTTTTTGTTGCGGCATTTAAAAAATAAACTTTGAGTTTTCTAAGATATGTGAGGTATGCATTTCTCGCGTCAATAGATGGTATCAATCAGCACAAAATCTCGGCGCTAACGAACGTGGAACGTGCAAGCAAACAGCATGGCCTTATCTTCTCATGCCTCCTACAACCTGCTCCTCAGCCTAAGAGACAAACTTTTACAAATGGCGAAGTACATTACGGATGCTCTGTCGCGTGTGTGTGTGTGTGTTTTTTTTGTGGAGAAGGAAGGAGAAGGCGGTGATCAGCGGAAAAGTTTGCCTGTAGGTTGTCAGACACAACGCTTCGTACACGTACATGCAATATGCAGCCCGCATCACGGCTGCTGTCAGATCAAAACACAAGTTTTTAAATTTCCTAGGCGCTGGAAAGTCACGTGGCAGCACCAACGTAACCTTGTTCACAGAGTGGTTTATTGGTTAACAACACAGCGACAAAGACGCTAACTAAAATTTGTTGAGGGGAAACAGTTTTTTTTTGGACAAAGAGAAAAAAAA
>NQII01001129.1:458757-473451 GCA_002778355.1 Clitarchus hookeri | reverse complement strand
GGCACCCTTGAGCGGGTGGCTTAGCCTCCACCGGTTGCCCTGTTCGCGTTATGGAGAGTGGGTGGCAAGGACGACCCGTGGGCACGCACTGCTGGAGTGGGAGCCGCGGTGCCTGAGCGGATAGACTGCTCGCCTCCCCCCAAGGTGGATCACTCCGGGATTTTCGCAAGTGGGAATCGTGCCGGACGATGCTGCTGGTCGGCGGGCTTTTTCAGCATCTTCCGTTTCCCCCGCCCTTGCATTCCGGCGCTGCTCCATCCTCACCTCCTTTCACCTTCATCGGCTGTCAAGACCTCGATGTTAAGAGCCGCCCAAATCTCTCAATTCTCAAAAACCCTGGTGGGGTCGCCATCTCCTCCATGCCCAAAATCACGTCATCTAGTAGACACCTAACATCTGGTTAGCGTCCTTCTGGCTTCTCTGCAGATATACTCTGTCTCAGTTACGTAAGCCACTTTTTTACAGTTATAAGGCAGCGCGTGTTGTTGTTTTAACGATGTATGCTTTCACCTGAGCTGTTCTGGCACATAAAAGCCATGCTGTTTGTTTTGTATTTTTGGCACAAAATAGTTTTGACGAACTGCTTCAGATTCAGAAAATATTATATCCTGCCTGTCACCAAACGGTCAAAATGCTGCCTTCGTAGCTGAATCAGAGCTAATAAATCACGTAATGGGCTTTGCGTGGCTGGCGCATAAAGTATGTTGCAGAGGTTTCGTAGAAAACACATGATTAAAAAACAGTTGCATATATTGTAGTGGTGCCTAAACGCGAAAAGCAATTAAGAAACGTTTAGTGCCCAAATACAAGTCTCAAGTTCACGTTTAAACTCCAAGGATTATTTTTCTGTGCGCGGAAATGGCTAAAACGGCTGTTTTAGAATTCAGTTTTACCTGCTAACGTTCTGTACGGTAACTTTAAGTTATCTATACGCGCACATTATACCTAAAACTTCATGTAACTACTTGGGGAGAAGGAGACATCTTTAGAACAGTTGGCTCGGATAGAACCCACAACCTTCACAATGAGATTCAGATAAATCTGACCAAACTCAATTTCTGGTATGTTTTTGTCTAAGCTAGTTCTCTACGCCTCCAAAATTATAATATAAATAGTTACAGTTTTACCTCTAGTGGTGTGCATATGTGTGTGTGAAATAATTAATTTGCAGGTCCATATTACAAAATAGTTTGGCGTTGCAACATATAAGTGGCCAAATAGTTTGGCATTTGCATCATTCGAGTGGCCGTAATTGTATATCGCAAGTGTAACATCTACTTTAAGTATTTTTACCTGTAATTTTTTTTTTCATGTCCTTTATGAATTAATCCGCTGTAACGCAAATATTTAGAGTCAAACTACGTACACTAAAAATATTGTCACATTGTAGATATTTTTAAACTATAAATAGGGTGGGGTTTGTTTTGATATCGATGTGGTTTATTTAAATTTAGTGTGTCGTACGCCTAATGTATACATGTTATTTCCCAAACAGTCTTCAAATGAGACGATTCGCTAAGAAACATATTACTTTACTTGGTCAGACCACAAAGGGAAGCGAACTTGTATGGAGAACTCTTGTCAATTATTTAGGAAAGAGATCATAATCATAAATTCTACCTAATTACGTAGTGATGATTGGAAGCTTGGCAAATTATGTTTAATTACATCGCAGGAAGACTTATGCAATTTCGTTTCACACACGTTTTAGTATCTAGTTAAATATTACCGTACATAACACAGAAACACGTATTAACTACATTAGTGCTGTATCTATGGAGCGGTAGTTAATAACAAAGGAATATATTTACTCGCACTATTGTATAACTTGTTTCTTTAATTTTACCATTATATCGTCAGCAGTGTGAATAGTACGGCATACGTTTTGTGTCAGTGTGTTGTTACATGTATATGTGAGATTTGTAAAATAGTGTTTATTTTTGTCACGCAATTTGTAGCTATGTCTTCTGATTTCAAGCGAAAAGAGACGAAACGTAAAATATAAGCATTGCTAAAGAAATCACGAAGTTTGTCAAAATAAAAAGATTGTTGGCTGGAATTAAAAGAGGGAGAAAGAGAACAGACGATAGATATTGAAAGACCGTAAAAACGAAGGCCTTGGTGAGTGACAAAGGTAGACTGAGGAAAACTTACAATGAGGATATGAAGATTAGAGTTCTCTAGATACAAAGTCTTTGTACGCATCCTTCTTAGATTAATGCAGTGCCATGACGTCCTTATTACTCGCAATTCACCAGAAATGTGTTTGAGATTAAGACTTGACGTATCTTTTCTGTGTGATAAATAGCGTTCATCTATGCATGCAACGAGTTTATTTCGTGGAAATGTTTTATTCTACCTCTGAAACGTCTCTCTGGACATTAACCTTCAACACTGGATATTCTCTGGAGAAGGATCCAGGAAACCATTGGGGCCATGAGGAGGGGAGGGGGAAAGATGACGAGGGGCCGAGAAAGGGGGTGTCCATCGCGTGTCTGGACGGCGGGGTACCATGAGGAATGGCCCCAATCTCTATGCTGGATGGCCACCGTCTCCCAGTTGTCTCATAAAGACCCTCTCAATCCACGTGTGACCAATCAAGAAATTACGCGCCACCATCCGTCGTCATTTTCTGGGGTCCGTGCGTCCGCCCCCTGGAGACCGGAGGGGAGATTCTCGCCATCACCTATTCCTTCCCGTCTCTTCTTCCTCTACCTCACTTCGCTTACTTTCATCTGCCCTCTCCCCACGCCCACCAGCTCCTGATTGATTGATCCGCCGGCCAGCACTGGCCTCCCTCCCAACTTCTCGTCGACCGACGCAGCTCGCACGGAACAGCTCTGCTCCATTCGCACATTCTAGATGCTTTAGTTGGTGTGGCGCCTGCCCTCACCTCTTCTCACTAACTACTGTGTCGTTTGATGGCCATCTTTTCCTTGTAGAGAACTGACGGTAAGCATTTGCACCCGGTGTTGCTCCTACGTAATTTGGTTTAACTTTTATATTTCACACACTAAATCTTAATCAGTGATTTAAATCTGGACAATTACTTGACTGATTCTTCAGTTAATGAGATTTTATCTACTGGCAAATCAGTGGAATGCACTGGGGTTTTATTGCCAGGCCATAGTAATTCCCTAGGAATCAGTAGAAATCACTTTTTAATCAGCGAATACCAACAACTAAATTGATTAGTAGAAGTTTACTGATTCAAGCGGGAAAGTTTCAACATCTATCTGCAGTCAAATTCGCTAATTTGGAGCAAATTTAACTGTTTCTTTTTTAGAGCGTAATTTCTGCCCTCATCACCGGAATATGAATCTTTATTTGCACATGAACTCCCTTCCATTTTGGAATTCGGCAGCACAAATATGTTACATTTATGTTTACGCTAGCTCGATTCCAACAAGAATACATCTGCTTCTTCGGGTTTTTTAGAACTGTCATGTATGTGCATGAGAACGGATGGCCACTCTATGATGTTAATTAACGTTTCCATGTAATACATTTTTTTTCTGAGCTCGTATTATTTACATAGGAAAATGTGTTTCAAATCACTAAAATTAAACAGTAAAATAATGAAAACTCCTGAATTACAATTACTGCATTCCACGTATCACAACAATAATTAATTTTAACTTATTATCACATGACTTATTCTAACGTCCAAGCCGATCTCCCGTGGCGCAGTCGCTTGGTGCGCCGCCGGTCTGGGATGCAAGAGGTTCTGGGTTTGAATCCTAGGTAAGGCATGGGTGTTAGTTTAAGTTAGGTGATAAGTTAGTTTATAAGTCGTCCTCTGATAAATCTTCAGGCATAACATCGGGGGACGTTAATAAGCCCTTTCCAATACAATCTAATGTCCAGTCAATGTTACTTCTGAATTATTTCCCTTCTCATTACACTTATTCGTCAGCTAGTAGCACCTTATTATATAACTATTCTGTGAATACCGGTGTTTTCAGTGACTCAAACCACTGATGTAGGTTTATATTTGTGCCACGAGTTTACTAATTCTTACTGGCCGTCATACATGATGTAAATTTTGTAACGTATATACAGTGATGCAAAAATGTGACTTTTCTGGAAGAGGATGTGGTATGTTATGATGTGAACAATAATCCCTTTCCACGGTTATTTTAAACAACAACTACAGATATTTACATAAAATCACACTTACTGCACCGTTTAATAAGGAGTTTTGTCACGACGAGTATATATCGTTTGCAGGACAGACTGTTTCGAAGACTTTTGTACAAATTCTCGAACTAGCCTCTGTTCCCAAGGGTTTTTTCTTTGCGAAGTTTGACACTACACCTTTCGTTCGGTTGCGAACATCAAATTACTGCGTGCTAATAAATACGTTGAATTGAGTCAAATTTGCGCTAGTACCTTTCTTCACCAAATAAAATTCTACTTTAATAATGATAATTCCCGCACGCAGTCTGTTTTGTTTCAACCACTTGGGGACTGCGGTGGTGTAGTATTAAGACTACTTGGTTTCCGTCAAGGTGAACCGGGTTCGATTCCCGGCGGGGTCACCTAAATTTTCGCATGTGGAAAACGTGGCGGACGTTGCCGATGGCCGTTGGGTTTTCTCGGGGTAATCCCGTTACCTCAGCCCTTCCACTCTGCTGCTGCATATTCTATTCGCCTCATTTCATCCTCACCGGCGCTCAAATCAACATTCTACTACTTCTGAAAACTGATTACCTACTAAAGAAGTTCTATATATGTTCGGCAAAATATATGTCGTCTGTTGTTACAGGTATAGGATGTTCTCTGTAAACCGAGCACTTTTGAAAGCCCTGCTTAAGATCTAGTTGTATGCACATTGTGTATTCATCCACCATACGTAAAATTAACATTGACCTGGACCTGATCGCTTTATTCATGTGTTGGTCAAGTGAAACTGTGAAATTATTTAAAATGTTAACAATTTCCCATTTTAAAATTCTTACATGTATATGCATTATAAAAAGATGAAATCAAAACAAATTATTTCACAGTTCACAAATGTTTACCTAGAAGATTTAATTCAACTTTAAGTCATGGAACTACATTCCATTCGCCGTTATCAACTGGTGCATGCCAATCCGTGTGCCCGTTAATATATGTGGAAGTATGGGCAGTGACATTTTTCAAAGGTTATTTTCAAAAGTGCTCAATTAACCGTGGACTTCCTTTGTAGGAATTGCAACGCAGGAGACGAGAGGCGCGACGGCCGTTCGTGTGTGGCACTTCGGCAGAGGGTTTGAAGCGGGGACGGGGGTGGTCCCCGCTCGAGACCCGTCCATTAGCAGAAACCCCCCTCCTGGCCCGGACGGCATGCAAAGTGGTTCGCCCCACTTGCGGAGAGAGTAACTGTGTCGGAGGATACGGGAAGGAGGGGCGAAGGAGTACGCTGACCAATGCCGACACCTGGTCAGCTCCGATGACCGCGCGCACCTAATTACCGCGGACGCGGCGGACACAGGGAAGAGAATAATAAGCAGGAGGAGCCCTTGGAAGGAAAGGAAATACGTCCATGAGGATGAGGAGGAGGAGGAGTGGACCACCGTTTCTCCAACGGCACTAGTTGCAGTCTTCAGACTGCCTGAGCTCGACGTCTCAACGCACACCTCTGCGCTTCTGCATCCTCAAACATATCCGTACATTCATGAAATCATACAGGGTAATACTGCTTGTTCAGCAGCTTCTCGTCAGCTGTACGTGGCATATCAAAAGCGTGGGCGCATCTGGTCCACTCGTGAATGTCGGTCTNTTCAGCAGCTTCTCGTCAGCTGTACGTGGCATATCAAAAGCGTGGGCGCATCTGGTCCACTCGTGAATGTCGGTCTTGTCTCTTCTACACACAAACATGTTTCTGCTAACAGACTGTTCCTTAGAATTTTTCCAAAAGAGCCCAGAGAAAACGTGAGGGTCGGAATGTTTCTTGGTCGATTAGTTGTGCTTATGTATTAGCTACCCATTTTCTCTTCTGCTCATCCGCCAGTTTCCTCGTCAAAATTGTAAGAGAGGAGTCATATCCAGCGTCAAGTTTCCACAAATGTGGGAAATTCTGTCAGTGTATCAAAGGTCACAAGTTGAACACGTTAACCACTGAGCTTCTCTACGCGAGCGACTCATGACAGTGTTGTTGAGGAAAAGGATTGCCGATATTGAACCAGAAATTAGTTTCTGCCACTATGATACGCACATATTCTCTTTTTCACTTTTTCTCGAGAGTTATATCTTCTACATGCCCTACACATTTGAGTGTGTCATGGAAAACAACGCAAGTTTTCCTACTACAGCTCACACCCTGGTGCATCGTATCACAGCACTGGTTTCTTGCATAATTCGCTGTGGTAGAACTATGTACGTGTCCAGTTATCGCGATTTCCCCCGGGCAGTTTTCGAGCGCATCTCAACCGACACCGCTGATTCCTTCCCTGGTCTTGATGAGAGCCCGGTACCGTGTCTGCAGCGGCATTTGACGGGAATTGGGGTAGAAACGCTGATGGCCACACATCGCTCCCCTCCCTCGCCTCTTCACCAGTTCCCTCCTCAGTTTTCACGACGGCGGCGAGGGGTTTTTGTTTTTAATGCGCGGCGGCGACGCTGGTCGGGGGGCGGCATCCAAGCAGGAGGGTTGCCGCCGGTAGTGTCTGCGTGTCGGTAATGACGGCGGACACGTCATCAGGTCACTGGAAGGATATTAACGGGGGGACATCTCCCAGCTACCCTGTTCGCCCCTCTTTTATCCCCGCCGAGCCCCGTTTCCTCCTGCCATTTCTCGCCCCTCCCTTGTCATCGCCCACGCTCGGAGAGAGGGTGGTCCGAACAAATTCAGGTGTCTGTTGACACTAATATTGTCGGGCGAAAGAGGAGGGAAAACAACTCGTGTCTTTTTTTTCTCCTTCGGATCCGGAGAATTTCAACGCCCCGCTTCCCTGGAGCCCTTCCTAAGGAATATTCAATTACTGTCCCTCGTGACGTAATTAAAAGCATTAAGGAATCTCTCTTCCCATTCCCCCTAACCGCTATGGATTGATTTTTGCTGCTTTATCTATGGTCTGAATTTATGATAACTGTGTCGACGATTCGTCTCGGTTTGCTTAAGAGTACGTCTTATAAATGTTTATTTGCTCTATGTCTTTTCGCTTCCTGAGATAAAATCGTTATGCGTGAATAAAAATTTAACTTGACTTCTATGGTCATTTTATTCAAGAATACAGATTTTAGTCAGTATCTGGTGTAGGAAAGTTTAATAAAGTCTGTAAAAGAACTTCTATGAAGGTGTATGTGTGTGTGACGATTCGTTCATGATCCGCCAAGCTCTGTTATTTAATGACTGTCATATCACTTATATGATTTTAGTTATTTGGATTTGTTGACTTCTGTAAGGATACTAATTCAAGTTGATCAGATCTGGAGGTCTTTGGGTAACGAGAGAAGCTTGGCCTTTCGCAGACCGTATGTTCAGTGCCAGCCGTTTGCACTTGACGCTGGTTCTTTAGCATGTTTTGTTTGCATTTATACTCCAAGAGCGTGCTCACTTTTAATTTTACTATTATTTTTCGGATCGGAGTATTTTATGTTAGACGTCTGCTATTTACGTGGTGTGCATGAAAAGGAAAAAAAAAAAANTTATTTTTCGGATCGGAGTATTTTATGTTAGACGTCTGCTATTTACGTGGTGTGCATGAAAAGGAAAAAAAAAAAATAGCAAGAGACACTACATGTGTTTATTGTACCAGAAAAATTTCTCTGTTACTTACCTTTAATGNGAAAAAAAAAAAATAGCAAGAGACACTACATGTGTTTATTGTACCAGAAAAATTTCTCTGTTACTTACCTTTAATGTTAGCCATGAGACTACATGGTCATTAAGTTTATTTGCTTAGGTGCGTTGGTTACTAAGTACGATACATGTGGCTGTGATTTACCACTGATTAGTTAATTAGATTTACAGAAAAAAAGAAATACAAAATATAGTGCTTAAAGTTTGAAGACAATACAAAATTATATTCTTGAGCAATGTGAATAAATGAAATGCTCTATTGTCGTATGTTGTAGCAGACTGTAATTGAAAGAGCATAGAAATGATGACATTTAATGACCAGTTACATCATGTTGACATTAAGAATTTTTAAAGAAATTATAAGGTGCGTTTTTTGCTGGTTTATTCAATTGAGTACAATATCAACTAAATAAAATATTTTTTAAAAATAAGGTTTATATATCAGTATTTGCAACGTTTTATTTTAGTTGACTTAAATAGTGTATGAACTAAAAATTAAGTGAACCTAGTCGTACTTGATTTTGGTAGGAACACTATGCTTGTTTCACGATTACCTATTCTGCTGGTCGAAGTAGACTTCTGGCGGAATTAGATATCCAGAAGGAGTAGAATATTTTATTTTAACCCACCCTCTTCTTCCGTCCGACCAGGGATTTGTGAGCCACCTCTTCCTCTCACTTACCTTGCGGTGTCTTCTTTCCGGCGAGGGCCGCACCAACCAGCCGCCTTCGAGAGAAACGTCCCTCGGACATGGCGCAGCCGTAATTACCCCGATAATGCCCANGGGGGGGGGGGTGTCTGTGTGTCCAGTGTAGGGTTGCGGTGTCGCCGCTTATGATTATTACAGATGAGGGAGGCAAGATGAATACCTTCGAGAATACCTCGCTTTTTTCCTTTCTCACTTGTAGCTCGAGCTGACGTATTATTATTCATGGCAACGGGCGAAGTAAATGAGAGACAGACTCTCGTATTATCCGAATTAAATATCAGCCTGGTAACTTGGAATCCCAAGCAATATTCGGGGAGAATCAGTCGATAGATTATAAGCGGTTGCAGCTGTACCGTTTCTCATTTAAGAAGTCACGTTTCTTTGGAAACCTGGTGGCGTATTTGTGGTGATACTATTTATGTAGGCTCCTAAGCTAATCACTGATTCTGAAATTTACGCACTGCTTACTAAAAATTAATTTACCAAACTATTCCCGACCGGGTGACCCTTGAAAATTTCTGTGAATAATTGAATACTGCAGTGATATTCGATTCGATTGTAATGATTTTCACTAATTTGCTAACAAATATCACGGACTTGTAAAATTTCACATTTTACCTTATAGTCTATCTGTATCGTGATGCAGTGTTTGAGTGAAGAATCACAAAGTCAAGATATTGATTTTCATTATTTTATAATTAATACCTCTCACTCTCACAGCCACTCCTTGAACCTGATACTCGAGCAGTATAATGATAAAAGTTCTGCCTGACTTCATTCCTAGAATACAAACGTCATAATACAGAAAATTAACATGCCGTGCATTATACAGCAGTAACATGCCGAACTAAGCATATCAGCAAATGTCATTGAAATAACTTATTAAGATAAATACAATTTCATCCACAAAATATTCGTTGATAGTGATTTTCACAGATTTCAAAATGCAATTTTGTAACAGTTACAGTATAATATAAAATATTGTTAGTAAAATAACATGAACTTTTATTGAATTCGCTTCCAACCCTTCCATCCCAGATATATTCAGTAGTTGCGCTTACAATTTTCGCAAAGGAAGAAAACGGATACGTTTCGACATTCTCAATTTCTTGTGTCATTGTTAAATTATAGTATCCTCGTGTCAGAACACATAAATCACGCCTCTTTTTATCAGGATAATATTTGCTTGCAATGTTTTACAGACTGTTCAGCGTTTCGATGCCATCCAGATACCAAACCACGGAGATTTTTCTCTCTCTTAGCTATATGCAAATAAATCAGTCATTCCCTTTTGGGATGCAGGAATTATGGTTTTGAAATAGCTTTTCACACATTTAGTAGCTGCAGGTGTAGGATATCGAAGCCTTACACGAACTAAGATTTAGTTTTCCGCTATAGAATACTTACCACCTGTAAGTGTCTTAAACAATTCGATGTAACTGAGGATCTTGACCCCTTGCTTCGTTGTCAGCACGGCGTTATTTCCAAGTGTACAGCCAAATTGCACCAGCTAATTGTTACGGACTGTGGCGTAGTTGTGTCATGCTGCTACGGAGTACAGAGTTGGGGTCCGTTGTGTGTCAAAGGTTCGCACCGGTAGGAGGCTCCTGCTACTGCTTTGTTGACATCTACGCTATAAATCACGCAGTGGCCCCTGCAAACGTCGCGCGTAGGCTACCCGGTTATTCTAGTTGTTATGCGGCCTGCCGCCCTTACACTCGGGATACTTGCATCTCCTCTGCACGTAGAGTTTATTTAGTGACAGGACAATTTCGATCTGAGATCAAGCGAAACTAAATACTCGTAACTACATACTCGTGTATGTTTCAGCGACATGTTTAAAAATAACAGTTTATTAGACACGACCTGTATGAAACGGGTCCACTAAAACACCAATAAACGAATTTCTGTTCCTCGAGTATGCCTAATGCTGTGGAGTCTAGCCAACTAGTAATTAAATTCGCGAAATTTTCCTGTTTGTAGGTATACTGCTTCTTTTTTTTTTTTGCTTTTTTTTTTCAATCTTTATTCCCAGCCAGATTCGCACGACTGTATTTTACCGACACTGGTTGGTGAACTGCAGTTTACATCTTGGGTTTATTTCTTATTAACCATTCATTAAATCTGGGATTTAACATTTAAGTTATGTACATTGCGAAGCTTGAGGCACATACATAGTTTTATGTTAAAAAAATTTACTTTTATTTGTAACATGTGTACAGGAGCACCTGCACATTGCGGCGTGGGATGGATTAATTAATAGTAACATTGAGTGAAACGTAGCGAGTTTTAGAGTTTTTTTTAGTTATTAGCTTTCAATGTGAAAGATTTAACGGACAACTTGAAGTCAATGATACAGCAAAAACGTACTAGTGCATATGGAGTAGGATAAGCCACCTTAATATTTACTTCACCACGTCCGGTACTGGTAAAATAATGCGTGCTAGCTTGCTCTGGTAAACAACTACAATGGCAAATATTTGATGTGTAAATTCATATGTTCTGTGACAAACTTGTAGGTGATAGAGTACAGGTGAGGTTATGAAAATTAATTAGTATTCAAGAAGCTGTAAGGGCTTCAACTTCATATGAATTTACGCCTGGCCAAACAAAACCAGACCTAGGCCCGAGCTTGAAAATCCATGCCCGAGGCGGGATTCGAGCCTGCGCCGACGAGTTGGCGTCAACGTGCGTTACCTTTTTGTTGTACGGGAGGCAGCTCTAGACTCCTGAATACTTTATCTGATGCCGTGTTAGTGAACCCGTTTACGGAGAGTGGGGAGGATGGATTAGCGTTATAAAACAATGAGCTAATGTATTACTTCACACAGTTTTGCTTAGGAAGGCTGAAAGTGACAAGGGGTCACAGTGTCTAAGTGGTTATATTGTTCGCCTCCCACAACGGCGAACTGGGTTCAATCCCCGGCCGGGTGACTCCTGAATTCTTGCAAGTGCAAATCGTGCCGGACGATGCCACTGTTCGGCGAGTTTTCTCGGGGATCTCCCGTTTCCCCGCCCATGCATTCTGGCGCTTTTCCATTCTCGTTTCATTTCACCCTCATCGACTCTCAAGACCTCATTTTTGGAGTCGCCCAAATCTCTCAACTCAACTGAACTGAACTGAAAGTGACAGGACACCCGATCCTTATGAATACTTAGTCGATGTGTAGAAAATTTTAAGTGATGTCCTGGGGATAAGGCTTGAACCATCAGTGGCTCGGTCTTATCGCCTTGGCGAGCATGACGAGGACTGTAGGGCGGGGTTTAGTTCGGTAGGACAGGACTGGTTGAACTCGCGAAGATTGTGAGCCCGGCGCTGGCAGGAGTACGTGTGTGAAGTAAGCGGGTGGCGGTGGCCTAGGAGGGGGTGGGGCGAGGCACCTCTCCTTCAGCCGTACATCAGGGGGCTGTGGGGGTCGGAGCGAGCACTTGCCAGCCATCCANGAGAAAGGGGGTGGGGGCGCCCGCGCGCCCTGCTCCAGATATATAGAGGGACATTATGTCAAGGGGAACAGATGTATAAAATAAATATCCAAAAGCTGCTGTAGTATGCCTGCACAGTTTCACCCCCCTCCCCTCCGCCACCTCCCCCGAAACGCCCCACCCGAGCCATGATTCCGGAATCGTATAAATCAGCGCAGCAAGAGAAGTAGACAGGAAGGTTGAGCTACTCCGGAGGGGCCTGGTCGGTTCTCTTCCCTGGTTCGGGAATATCAGGAGCAGCCATGGAAGGAGGCGTACAAGAAGGGAGGAAAATCCACCATACCTCTCCTCCACGCCAACCCCCGTGCCATTTTACAACCACCCTCCCCGATCTGTGTCCTTTTTTTCCCCCACCCCTCGTTTCTTTCTCCGTCGCTCCGAAAAGACGTATCTCTCGCTGTCTTTCTCCCGCAGACCGCCGTAACTCACTCAACCAGGCTCACACTTAGTTGTGCGTGACCCCTCCCAGGACAGGCCTGAACCCCTACCTATTCCCCCTCGCGGGGAAAAAAAACACAGGTGTCCAGCATCCATCCCGCTCACAAAGATGGAAAAGCCATTCCGCGTGTCAGAAGAACGTGAAATATTGGATGCTGGTTGGAGGGCGGCTTCAGTGCAAACGCACCCACGGGGTTTTGTCGTATCACTCCCATCCCCCCCCCCAAGGGGCCCAGCCACGTCGACCACCCCTGCACGCACTTCTCTAACCCAGGTCCCCGAAGCCAACTGGAGACTCACGAATCGAATCCGCCGTCGAGATTTATGTCGCGAAGGGTAAGTTTAGGTTCGGCGGTAAGTTGTGCCCCGCGTCCGTCCACTGGCGTGGCAGCTGTCGACGCGCTTTTCTTCTTGAGCTGGCTCCAGTGACGGAGTTTCTCGTTTGGTTGGGAAATATTTTCCACACTAGTTCTTTACTACCTGCGTCTCTGAAGGCAGACTAACTGAAATTCAGCGCAAAAAATGAACTGTGAACTGATAAAAAGTCCTGCCATCAATTTTCTCATGTACTTACGAGAGTTCGACGTTTCTTTGCTCTAGGAAGGTATTAGAAAACACTTATTTTTTTAATCTACACTCTCTTAACATATCTGTTTCGCGGTGTTTGTAATGGCGCGAGTTATTTCAAAAGAAAAATTTCCTTATTACTGCACGTTTCTTTTTTAATATTAAATTTTGAAACTAAGATCAATGAATTATAAACTATTGAAAGAAGAGCACTAAACAAACTACTAGGAATATTTTTCTCTTTCAAGTACAGATACTATTGAAAAACTCTCACGCCTGGTACGTATTGGGCTCACCTTGGTTTACATCACCAAGATGTTGCCTAGGATCGCTATAACCAGCCCTCAGTTGTATGATGTTATTATCGTCAGCGTTGCAGCAACTCGATTGGCGTGAAGATTTTCTTTAAGTTTTCTCCGTTCTTTAAACGTCGTAATTCTACGCCCTATCTCCCATCTCAAGGGGCCGCAGTGGCTGAGCGGTTTGCCCTTTTAGCCTTCCACCAAGGAGAACCGGGTTCAATCACCGGCCGGGCCACTTCCGGATTTTCGCATGTGGGAATCGTGCCAGACGATACCGCTGGTTCGTGGGTTTTCTCGGGGATCTCCCGTTTCCCCCGCCCTTTTATTCCGGCGCTGCTCCATACTCACCTCAGTCTCCTTCGTCGGCTTTCAAGACCTAGTTGTTAAGAGCCGCCCAAATTTCTTCACTCACTTCACTCACTCGCAGCTCACACGTGGAACAACAGGTTGAAAACTTAATTTTTGTATAATATACGCAGTTTCCATAGAGGTAGTATCACAGTACGATGACATCAACTCAAGAACTTTACTTACGAGGGTGTCAAATGAATTACTGACGAATCACAGCGACGGCGACCTCCAGTAGCGCAGTCGGTTGGTGCGCCGCCTGTCTAGGATGCGGGAGGTCCTGGGTTCGAATCCTAGGTAAGGCATGGGTGTTAGCTTAAGTTAGGTCATAAGTTATTTTGTAAGCCGTCCCCTGATAAGCCATCAGGCATAACACCAGGGGACGTTAATAAGCCCTTTATAATCCAATACAATAACGGCTACAGGTGGCAGTCGTATGCATGGCCGATATTCATTTGCAGGGATGAATACAAAGTAGCCTATTATAAGAATGATAGCTTCGTAAATGAAGCGTTTATATACATATATGTTTACATATATGCATTTGTTTATTAATTTATTTATTACTGGTTTTACTATACGAATAAACGGCTTGAACTGGGGAATGTGTAGCCAGATATGAACTCGCGGCGTGTAGTCGTCATTGTGTTGTTACTTGTGGAGGAGTCTTCTCTTAGTTGCTGCAATTCCAGTCGCCGGTGTTGTAGTGGCGCTATCGTTGCGCTGTATTTGCCCCTTACATCCATAACATAAGCTACAACACTAATATTATCACTCTTGTTTGTTGACATTGGGTCTGCAATTTAGTCAGTGAACACGGTTGTCGGTATCGTCCATTTGGCGTGAAACACCGAAAGATCAACGGCAGTCTGCAAAATTTGGCCCTATTAGCAGTGTCTCTTTCGCTTCTGTAGGGTAAAGTGCATCCCAAATGCAGGACCCAACAGCCTGGCTTCGACGAGGAAGGAGGCCACTTCGGCGTCGTATCGCAGCACAACCAGCAGTACGCAAGCACGCGCTCGCCCACGATGCGTTACACGTGTAGTGCGTCGACGAGGCCT
>NQII01001129.1:448182-458671 GCA_002778355.1 Clitarchus hookeri | reverse complement strand
TGCCTTTAATAAACAGCGACATAAATAAGACGGCGGGGTAACAACAGGCCTGCCGCCTGCGATAACGGCATATTTTATGGAGATGCGCCCGCTCGCATTTCACGCCGCCCCTCCCATTAATTCCATTTCCCCCTCCCCTCTGTCTCTGCGCCACACCACCCTTCGAGAGGGGTTGAACGCTTCAAAGACCTGCCCAGGAGGGAGGCTCGGGGGAGGTAGGGATCCGGGGATAAGGTGAAATTAAAACGGCTTCGCCGGCCATAACTTGATATTTATAGCCGTCGGCCACCCCCTCTGATCTATTGTGCTCCCGCGAAGGGGTTGCTCGCCACCCTGGCATCCTGGTTCTCCTTACCGGCTAAAGGGAGTTTCCGTCCTCGCTAGCCCAGGGGGGGGGGGCAGTGGAGCCCCAGTTTCTTTCCGAATCCGCGCGAGATGATTGCATGCTTTATGGCAGGGGAAACACGAGGGGGAATGGGGAAGCACGCGCATACGAAATGTTATCTCCCCTAGGAGACAGGCATAAAACTCGACCGATTTGCGAAAAAAAATGGATAACAGTAGCATCTGTACCATGGCTCTCTAGTGGTGTATCTTTAAACATACGTACTCATAAGATGAGTCGTGAAGATCGCCTTTTCTGCCGTCAGAAGCTACCCGGGTATCCGTAGTTTCTCATAACTGCCATTCTACGCGAATTAACGAAAATATTTACGGTAGTGTGCGGCTGATGTGTAGAAATGCGGTCCGGAATGACGGTACGCCTTCTGTGGAAAAAGCGGAACAACTCCTTGTCCGTTTTTGTTGTAATTGAAAGTTTTCTGCAGTTTTACCTCTCGAAACGTTCTTTTCCCCCGTTTATTCCAAATTTCATTTATTTACGTTTTGTAATGTCTCCAATCCATTTCATGCTGTTATCTTAAAGTTATTTTGTATGAGTCGGAATCCTTGCAAAACATAACATCCTAATCTAAAACGTAAATGATAATGCTAGCCGTCAATCCGTTATAGCCTATTCTTGATTTTTCGTAATGGTCATCTAAACACAATTTTCAGTCGAGAATGTATGCTTGTTTATTAACAGTTTTGTCATTCTCAGAGTGGAGTACGGTCAGTGTGCTTGTAAAGGAGGCGAAAGCTCTATCACTGCAGTCTCTGTGGTCATATCAGATGGCCTAGTTTCTTCGCCAGTCTCGACTTGATAGTTGGTTGCTTCTAGTTTTCTCCATCAGTGCCTGCCACTGCTTGGTGAGCTAGTCTGTAGCAGGCGTGCAAAAGGAAATTTCGTTCGTTGAGGCTGTGGGATTTCGCTCTTATTTGTGTAGCCTGGTTATCAATCGACAATTCACTGTAAAAATATTTTTTTAAATTTTACTGAGAAATTTTTTGTAACTTTACAAATGCTTGTAACGGTACAAAGACTTATCTTGTAAAATTACGCGTTTGTAAATTTACAAGTGCCGTGTTTGTAATATACCTCAAGAAATGTTTGTACTATATGACCCGTATCCACGAGCTTTAGCAAAATGGAGGACACTCAATAACGTAAAACTGTATTTAGCTGTGCAAACACTATGGGCGTTGTAAATTGTAGTTGTATGCAAAGAGAAATTTATTGCAAGTTTGAATAACGTAAAACACTTAAAACAACTCTAATAAATCAATTTCAATAAAACGTAACAGTATTATTCACTAACTGTTATTTTTTCCTATCAACACATAACTCTTAAATCGAATCTCAAGACCTCGTTAGAGCCGTCCAAATCTCTCAACTCAACAACAAAACTCTTATAAAGAAATAAGTATATTCTTCTTAATCAAATAACTTCCTTAATATTTTGTAGTGGTATGTGTTCTAGTCCCCGTGCTGGCAAGGTTTATTATTATTTTTTTTGTAATTCATATTTTGAAATATTTTTTTTAGTTCTCTGTTATAAATTCATTACATTTGTTTGCTAGAAAAAAATGTATTCTGTGTACACTTCTCAATAATGTAAGTTGTAAAACAAGGCTATCATTTGTAGTATTACAAGTATATGCTTTGCAGATTTGACAAGAAAACGGTTTGTAGTTTTACAAACGATTTTCTTGGCCACTGGGTTTACAGGTATTTTTCTTGTAAAAGAACAAAAAAAAAATTGTTGAAAGGCTAATGATTTGCCACGTGCTCGTAAGTCTGTAAACAGGTTGGTTGTATTAATGGGGTCTCGGTGGCAATGATTACTAAGGCCTCACGTCCATTTAGCTTGAAAGCCGAATGTGCTAATTATTGAGCACATCTACCAACACGACACATTTGAGAGAATAGTCGGCCACTACGTGATTCAGAATCCTGTATAATAATGAATCCCGTGGTATTTGGCGCTCCTGTATATTAACACACGTCGTGAAATACAAACTTTAACCATACTGTTAGAGTTTTTTTTAATGAGTAAAGGGAACGGTTTCCTGACGCACCTACCATTAAAAGTTTTTCGCAATTTTATTTTTGGGGGTATCTTTTTTCTTTTAATTCTCTTGAAAGGTTTCGTAATGAAGTCGTTTTTAAAGCTCCTGGCCGATTAGTATGGAACGCTGGGAAATTTTCGTAAGGGTTGCCAGCCACGACAAAGAAGGAAAAAAAAGTAGCTTGTGGAAGGACGAGCCGCTTGATAATTGCAGCTTTAGACAACTATCAGCTCTGGAGGAAATATAGGTCTCACAGAGCGAATACTGCTGCACTAATTAAGTAATCATGCTGAAACCAAAATGTGACTCTTTAAAATTATTTGGAAGATCGCGGAGACGCACGTACATGAACAGGTTGATTCAAGTGTGATCAGTAGACATTTAGCCAAATTGTATTTCTTTGTGCTGTGCGGTTAGAAGCGTTAGTGTTTAATAATGTTTGAAAATATTGTTTGAATACTAATGTACTTCTCTTATTTTTTTGCAGGTGAGTAGAGCTGCCAGTGTTCAAGCTCTTAATTTTACTGCCTTCTGCGTGCAAATATCCTGTCGTCGCAGATAAGTATTTCTATTTGTAGTTGTAGCGTAGAGGTCATTTAAGTTATTTTAAAGCACTTTAAAAGTTCGTGTACTTCACAAATATTTTCATACGAAACTTGTAACGCTCTCCAGTTTGCACGTACCTAGCATGCATATTTCCTAGTTATTTGTCATGTTCAACTTACGATAATTTTGTAACAGTAGAATATAATGTTTTGTTAGGTTGAATAGTGTATTTTTTTATAATTATCTGTATGCTCGTGGAATGCTAAATAGTTGTATTGTGATATAATGTTCTGCTTTATACGTTAATAAGAAAAAGAAAACTAAATATTTGTGCTGTAATTATTACGTTTCGTGAAAAAAAACAACAACAATTTCTTCAACGTCTAAAGCGTTAATTGTGTAGAGTTTGGTATGATTCGATGTCTAAATCGTTCGTGTCGTAGCTAAAATAAAGAATCTGGCTGCTGTTCTCTTTCCCGCGCTTCGCTGAAACTCACAGCTATGTTTCGTGGATTAGAGAATTTAATCATAGCTCGGATGATGAACGGTATTAAGTCTGAATGTAAGCCATATGGCTGTAACAAAGCTGGGCATCACGAAACAAAAATGTTAATAATGGTGTTAAACGAAACCAGCCGGATGCTGGACTCGAACAAGCTAAATCGGAAACCTTGCGCTGTTATTTCACTTTTGAGATCAGCATAAGTTATTGCCGACAATAGGTAGTTATAATAGTTGGCTCAGTAATTCACATTCTGAATTTCAGTGTTGTTCACACAACAAAAATCAGAAAATGCAACACCGTAATAAGACAAGCCAATAAGTTAATGTGTGTGACGCAAAATATTAAAGAGTGGGCACATAAATTATTTTATAAAATCAACCCATGCGCCTATTTTTTAACTTAACAAAAAATTGATAAAATTTGTTTGCATTGAATCAACATATCTTTTTCTGTATCCTCGAATGTCAAATAGCAAAATTGAGGTGTCGTAAAATTTTGCAAATTTTTGTAAGACATGTTTGTAGTGCCTTTTTAGTCTCATAAAATTATTTATGATTGGAATTAATGGGATATTTTTTAAGTTGCAAGAAACAAACTGAATATCGCGTACTGCTACACACGCTTCAGAAAAATTTAGAAAAACTGTAAAAAACACAAAAAATAATAAAATTTAAAATAACATACTATTTGTTCTTTATGGCTATGGGCTATATCGTATAGTTATAGCACCCAGTACACGCCAACCATTGATTCGTTAAAATTATGTTTTTTTTTTGTTTTGCTTCAAACTTTTAAAGTAAATTTTTAATGTTTTTGTATGAAATTTTTTTTAAAACGGAATGTAATGCAATCTTAAAATTTTATAGCATTTTACAGAATGACAGTGCAACTTTTATATAACGAAGGGGAATATTCCGCCATCGTATTAAATTGTTTTTTATAACTAGTTTAGATTTAAAAAAAATTTAATTTTGAAAGTATAAACGACTAGCTAATGCCCCTACGCTGCAGTACAGAAAAAAGAAGGGAACTAGTAACTCATAATTACGTCACATTAATTCTGCCAAATTTGGGCAAAATCAACATTGTGTTGTAAATACAATTTCGTAGCTCAGTCGTTATGCATGCACTGTTGTGAATGGTCAATCGCTAGTTGTTATAGGGGTACTTGTGGAATTGTATTTTGAAAAAATATAAACAAACTAGAAAAATCAACAATCCAATATGGCGGGGGGAGGTTCCCTTTATGTATGGAATTTAGCATAAATATGGATCGTGCGTACAGGGCGTAAGCCATGCATCGGGTGGATTTCCGACCAGTTCGTCCCTGACGCTTGCTCGCGGCGTTGTAGTGTATAGTATATCCGCGATTTATCCACACTTTTAAAATCGAACCTTTGAAAAACCACCCCATTTATAATGTGTTTGCTTGTTTCCTAAATATTTCTTGTTTCACAACAGTTTTATACTTGTGTTAACATAAAATTAGCTTGTTTTTTGTTGAATTGAACTTTTACTTATATTTTATTCCTAAATTATAATGTTTTATTTTTAATTAATATGAATAACATTATAAAGTAAATAGATGTGTTGGCAATGCCTCGTAAGAAATAGTTCTTATGCATGATATTATTAGACTGAGTGAGTAAGAATGCGGTCCGCTGTCCATTTGGTGTAATTTTGTAGACTAAATTAAGCTTAGTTTGCACGAAGCGGAGGGATATCCGGGAAGTAGAAGTTTAGCAGGGCTACAGAGGAGTGTGAAGTAACCGTGGATGGACCATAGGTGTAATGTGCGCAGTTGGGTGTTGCATGTGTTCCACCCCCGCGCTCGCGAAGGCAGGTCTGGTGTCGCAACTTAGGCAGTGAGTGATGGTTGTCGTCGTCGTCACCGCCTCGCCGTGTGAGGGCGGCCACCCTCCTCACCAGTTGGTTCNTAGGCAGCGCAGGTGACACACCCCTCCCTCGGCCGTACACTTCTCACTCTTGCCGCTCGTGCGGGGCCCGCGCTTCGATCCTCCCGCGCCCTCCACTTACGTCAAGGGGCGCCAGGAGGGTGGGATTTTCTATCAACGTATTCGCAACTTGAACGTGAAAGCTTCTCAAATAATTATGCTATACCCGGGGTTTTTGGGATAATTAATTTTATCTTAAGTTGCTAGTTAAAAATTTAGAGGTTTTCGTGTCTACGGTTTTGCATTGTAAATTGATGTACTGCACAGTACGAAAGTTCCTCTGGAGAAGTAAACTTCTACTCTCATAAGTGCGTGTTACTATAGTTAGTAACTTAAAAGCAGACGTGTGCCAGGTGACACCAGAATAAACTAGTCTACGGGCCTTTTGAAGACAAATATCGAAGTGTGACAGACACACTTCGATCGTGCATGTTGATGTTCACAACATAGACAAAAAGAGGATTGAGATGGCTGTGAAAACGGGAGCACTCCAAGGAAACTCACTTCGAAATACCTGTCGCCGAACCGCCAATACCATCAATTGGCGAGATGTAGTAACTTAAATATATATAGTCATGCCGTGTCTCACACAATATTTGTGGTTACGCGCCGTGCGCATCGTTTTCCTGACACATAAATAGTGTTGGAATGAGCCATATATACTAATTACTATTGGTTAGTTGTCGTATCCTGCCTGATACCTCGCGCCATCTCTGGTATGTTGTGGAAGAATTGGTACTTGTGGCGGAAAAGGTGCTTTGTGGCAACTTTTATGGATAACATACGTCAAAATAGAAAGAAATTGAATAAGAATGTTGTGACAGTTGCAGGGTTTAACTAAACCCTTTTTTGTGTACATTTTATTTTCTCAAATGGCAAAGCTTACTACAGACGCGAGAAATTTCGCTAGTTCAAAAGGTGCTAAGACAGACCTTAAACTCTTCTGCTTTTTATTTCTTCTGTGATTGAAACACTGGTACCGCAATACACACTGCAGGACTGCGAACTAAATGATAAAAATTTAGAAAGTGACATAGAAAATCACCTAGCATACAAGATAAAGTGCACATGATGAATGCACCAGCCGAAAAAGAATTGACATCTCCTGGGGTGTATACAGAATTGTCGAGTTTAGCCTAGCCGTCAGACGAACTCTTGCATTTCCCGGTGTGTGACTACTACTTCGGGTATAAAAAAATATGTTGTAGCTGGAGGTTTGGTGGTCCGACTAAATGATTCCCTACTAATTACAAAATAAGCATTATTTTTTTTGTAACCAACAGTAAAGAGAGTTGTACTACCAAAACTGCCGTGTTTGTTTCCCAACTAATATAGTGGCCGAAGTATTTCATTCCAGCGACGTATGGTGGACGTGAAGCGGCTGATAAGGACGATCATCATATCGCTTTCTCGCGGCCATCGTGCGTGGCCGAGCGAGCGCGCCAACAAACGAGGTTCGTTTACCTCCGGAGACGCGCGATATGTCCGGCGCCGGCTGATGGGGCGTTGTCTCCCCACCTCCGCCCCTCTTCGCGCCATCGCAGCCCGGTAACTGCGATCGCTGATTCCCGGTTCGCGTGCGCCGTGTCCTATCCCACCGTCCGCACGTCTCCGCGATTTATCCTCCCGCCGCGGTGGCCCAACCGCTAGAGCTTTCGCTTCCCACCAAGGCGTGCCGGGTTCGATTCCGTGCGGAGTCGCTCCTGGATTTTCGAAAGTGGGTATTGTGCCGGACGATGCCGCTGGTCGGCGGGTTTTCTCGGGATCTCCCGTTTACCACCCTTTTGCATTCCGGCGCTGCTCCATACTCACTTCGCTTCACCCTCATAGGCTCTCGATATTCCGCCTGGTTGCGATAATTTGGTATAGGGAAATGCATGTTAATGAAATTCGTTTTTTTTGGTATTCCTATTAAAGATAGATATGTATATATACCTACCACCGGGGACTTTTTAGGCAGAAAAATACGCGCATATTTGCTACCGATGCCTTTTGTGACATTAATGGATAGTCTGTTTCCTGGAAAGATTACAAAACTTAATAATAAATAAAAAATAATTGGAAAACAAATTGTTATATTAGCCTCGATATACAGAGTTCGAGAGTATCATTTCTCACACTTAAGTTTTGGTTTCAAGTTTGTGTATTCAAAATTGGCTTAAAAAACCTTATTTAATTAACATGTATTTCCTTATACCAAGTTATCAACGAGGCAGTAGCCGCCCAAACCTCTCCACTCCGCGATTTCCCGTCCGGCCGCTATCGGCCGTACCACAGAACACATACAGAAGTGAAATAGCCTCTCATGCCGTGGACCCCAACAGCACATGCCAGAAAAATGGCGTCACATGTCGGAACGGTGTTCGCCAGAGCCTAGTAACTTACGTTCCTACTCAGCCAGACACAATGACCTTTCCCACAGCCCTGCGCAATCAATCAGCGAATGAGTATGTTCACGCCAAAACAAACTGCAACGCCGTTTCACCTCTGATTACTTTGGCATTATGATAGCAGTGATGTGAACTGTCTTCTGCAAATTGAATCGAGAATGGTTGGAGGACCTTTCAAAACAACGACATGTACATGTGTCTCAATTTTGATTCGCTAACATATCTGTCTAATATATATTATTAATAAAATATTACCTCGCATAACATGAATATATGTTATTTGAAAGAAAACCTTGCCAGGCTAAGTGTACTAACACTTCAAAGCACGTAGATGTGTAGATAAAGACACGAGATAACTTAGGCTACTTTTTCCGGTCAGCATATTTGTTTTAGTTAGCTGTGATCCTCTGTGCAAGGTCCTATGTTCGCGGTTGAGCTAGCACCGGCGGCCACCACGGTTAGAATTGGAATTGGAAAGGACTTATTAACGTCCCCCCGTGTTATGCCTGAAGGCTTATCAGGGGACGGCTTACAAACTAACATATGACCTAATTGAAACTAACACCCATGCCTTACCTGGGATTCGATCCCAGAACCTTCCGCACCGCAGACCGGCACTTGAAAGTGGCAAGAAGTAATTTAACTTGCCAACGCCATTGTTGTTTAGCGAGGCGTGGTGGTCGAACAGACAGTTACCCCCAGCCACGACCACGGAGTAGACAAGTATAGGCTGTTCACGGTCAAGAGGCACTTTTGAGGTCCTAGTTACTTTTTCCTTTCAGCTGTTTTGTATCCTCTAACCACTTTTAAAATAAATATTTCCATGTAAGTAATAAACACGGTTTGTGTATTACCCCGCACTCGGAAGTTAAGGCTAAAATAAAATATATTTATTGACTATTATTTCAAATGAGGGGGCTTTCAGAAGTACTCACTTTACCTTGAATAGCATATGCAAATATTTACACGCGGTGGAAGCATAGGGACTAAAGATGAAGTAGACATATATTTTTTTCTTCTGAGCATGTCTCGAACATTTACTTGCCCATGCCCAATATAACTGTCAAACTCACATGGCCAACAGTAATTAACGTGTTTGTTTAAATTTAAATTTCAATAGAGCCTTTTTTTCTATACGAACGCAATACTTTGACTTATCTTTAATAATATTCAAGTTGCTTTAAAACTAGGTTAGAGGGACTTTACAAACATCTCAAAGCACTTACTTACAAATCATATTCACGTTGTTTCTGATAGCGCTGTTAGCAGAAAAGCAGTTCAATACTGGAACCCGGNCAAGTTGCTTTAAAACTAGGTTAGAGGGACTTTACAAACATCTCAAAACACTTACTTACAAATCATATTCACGTTGTTTCTGATAGCGCTGTTAGCAGAAAAGCAGTTCAATACTGGAACCCGGAACTCCGCAGCTTGTGTGCGCACTCTTCTTCACTTTTCCCGCTATGGGTGGAAGCATACACAATTGGCAGAAAGACGTAACTAAGCGTTTCTTGCAGCGAAGCAGCAACAACAAAGACCTTTGATTGCTCCAGTCCCCAGCTTGTCAGCCACCATTGGAGTTGCCACGTACTCTAGATGTGAAAGTGCTGTAATTCGGAATCTTGGTTTGTCGAATCCAGATCATAGCTGTTATTGCGATGTATATTTGAACTCGTTCTTGTCCAAGCTGTGAAGCAGTTAGACATTCACTCCGCGTTTTACGAGACAATTTCATGGTTCGACACAAGGCAGCGCTAGAGTAATTCCCTCTCCACTTATCATGGCGCCATCGTAAGTAGAGCCACGCAATTTAATACTAGTCGCAGCTCCGTCTCTTTCGCAAATAATTAAATGTATGCGTCTTTGCGGTGTTCGAGAGTGTTCCTGGGCAAGGGGGGAGGGAGACGAGTTGAAGGTAAGGATAAATTATCATTGTATTTTTTAGCTAGCTGTACGATGGCGCCGCGGGCAGGCGGAAGTGATTAGCGCTATCTTGCATATGAACATGAAACTAGATTCAGAAATGAGTAGGAACTGTCTTGTGGATTTCGACCTGGCAGTAGCTTTTACTGACGAGTTTTGATCTGTTTTACTTTTTAAGGCGATTGATTCTCAATGTCTCATTACACTACGCCCTCGTTCATTCGTCAATATTCAGTTTTTGTATTCTCAAACCATGCAGGAAGGCTGACGGCCATGTGAACGAGCCGACCGACGAACCAACTTTGAGCGTCATCTAGTATCTGTTCATTTTTATAGGATGTATAACGACGTGCGTTGTGATAGATACCAGTGATTTGTGTGGCGCGAGCGAGTCTCTGGAGGCAAGTTCACTCACACTTCACAGTTGGGGGAGACGAAATGCTCCCAACCTCCCGAACTGCCCCACCTACCCATCACGTCTGGTGGCGTGCCTGGCCATTGGTCGGAATTGCTAGCGATCCGTCTCGTGTACCCCTTCCCCTGATTCTATACTCCCCCTTCGTGGAAGAGGATGAAGGAAGTAACTTCTCCCAACACCGCAGACCCATGCGGGTGTGACGCGATTGTCGTAGTGGCAGACAACCTGTTTATAATACTAGCCGTTCCAGAAATATCGTACGGTTTAACGAGTAAAAGCATTGTTCCTTCTGCAGTTCATGCCA
>NQII01001129.1:427963-448127 GCA_002778355.1 Clitarchus hookeri | reverse complement strand
TGGTGTTATGTTGTCCGTGTATAAAATACGTGCGTTAAGTGTGTACTCACTGCGACCTTTTAATGGACTGCATGAAGAAAATTGCTATTCATAAGTTTTGTTTATGTGTATTACTTTCCTTACTTACTGAGAGTCTTACTGATAGTGTGATAATCATTTAAGTGTTAAATGTACTTAAATGGCTTGCACGCCTAAGTACTGTGCCTACGAAACCTGCAGCCAGGTAGTTTAAATAGGGAATCAACATTAAAGAAATTATTTCGCAATGCGTTAGTTTTAAAAATAATCGTTACAAATATATTCAAAGCAACTTTCTCAAAGAATTCTGCCACGTAAAAAAATTTTAAAATGTAANATATATATATATATATATATATATATATATATATACATGCAGTATTTCTTAACATGCAAGTATTCCTTAAGAAATTACACGTAGAATACTTTTTTGTTTAACACGGTTATCTTAAAAATAGATTCATTGAGAAGGAATTTATTTACCATGCACGCAGCTTAACATCCTTTATCCTTTTTAACATTACCTCCCTCCCCTTAACCAAGACGGGATTCGATCCCCGGGCCTTCCGTAGGATAAGCAGCCACTGAACTCACTACCCCACCGACGAGCTCTTGGTCGTAGGCCGGCATTGTCACTTGACCGGTTTCTGCGCGAGGTCCCTGCCGAGTTCCAGATGACAGCCCGCCAGTCACTGTCCAATATTTTCGCTGAGTTAAGAGTTTCGCTCAAACTGTCGGCTCTGGCACGGAGAGTGGGTCGGAGAGGGCGAGAAGGGGTTCCGGGCACAGCCTTGCCCGGGAGGGGCGGACACCAAAAAAGAAATAAAGTTCCCTAAAAAATATGAGGGGAACTGGAGGCGCCCCGGCGCTGGTGTGGGTTGACGTCTGCTGACAAGGAGACAAAGCTGAAGACACGGTTACACCGGCTCCGCGAGTATACAGGCTGCGCGTGCATGCTGCGCACTGTGGACGTCACTATATTCCCTGACAGCGAACTTGAGACCGCCGCGTAGCAAACAGCACTGTACTTTTCCTAAGTNCTGTGGACGTCACTATATTCCCTGACAGCGAACTTGAGACCGCCGCGTAGCAAACAGCACTGTACTTTTCCTAAGTTTACTTCATATTGGTTTTTAGTTTTTGGCCAAGGAAGACAAGCAGTTCTGGTAGTCAGAATGGACATACCGGTCAGATATTTTGAATGAACGATTGCAATAGTAGTACGAAAATGGGAGTTCTGGGGAAACTGGATTCTGAATGCGGTGCCATGGCACCACGGCCACCATGTTGGATGACGTCACGTAGCCATTGTTTCCATTGGAATTTCCCTTTTTTCCTCCAAAACGGCTAAAATCGCTAGAATATACCCAAAAATGTCATGAATTTCCCTTAAAACCAGCCCTAGTTTTTCACAAAAAATTCGTTTGATACAATGTGGCCGGCTTTTGCTCAATCAAGAGGAATCCGGCAGAAATTGAGCAAATGCCCGCCGGAGTATGCAATCATTAACAAACGAGCTATATCATTCCATGCAATCACCATCTATCTTGTCTGAAAAATGCTCGAGTTCATTGCCCTTTCATGCTACTTCTCTCATTCCTTTCTGCCTCGCTCTCTCTCTTGTCCGTTCTATCCCTTGGAGCGGGGTGGTTTCTCATATTCCTTCCGGTGTCCCTTATTTTCTCTCTTGTATTTTATTTATCATGCTCCCTTATTCCTCCCTGCCTCTCTCCCTCTCTCGTTCGTTCTTTTCCTTGAGAGGTTTTCTCGTATTCCTTCCGGTATCCTTTACATTCACCCTTTTCCTCTCGCCTTACGAACCCTCCATCTTGGATGTTCCGTCATCACCGTAGTCTGCTGCCACCTTAGTTTTCTCATATTCCTTCTGATCGCCTTTCACCTGGCATCCTGGCGGGACGAGTCTCATGCTCTGTCATTCCACCTGCGTGACAAAGAGCGAAGCCTGCCCACGCAAGCTAGCTTAGAGTTGCACCGCGCACACGTCAAGTCTTTCTAAGCCCACTTATAAGCCTAGGTGGCTGTAATTTCCGAACCTTTTAAGATACAGCAACCAAATTCATAACATAGGTATCACCCCCGACGACGAAAAGGGCCGCAGAGTCAAGTATGCCCTAATCTCACCTATGATCATAGTTTGATGTAATTTCCAAACTGTTTAAAATAGTGTCACCAAATTCATAACACAGGCATCACTCCAGCCGACGAAAAGGACTGCAAGGTCAAGTACGCCTTAAGCATTTTAATAAGCATAGTTGGCTGTTATTTGCGAATCGTTTAAGATACATTCATTAAATTCATAACATCACTAAATTCATAACATAGGCATCACCTCTGATGACGAAAAGGACTGCAAGGTAAAGTACATCCTAAGTCCACTTATAATCATAGTTGGTTATAATATCCGAACAGTTTAAGGTATAGTCACCAAATTCATAACATCGCCATCGCCCCCGACGATGAACTGGGTCACAGTGTCAAGCACACCCTAAGTCCACTAATAAGTACCCACTGAAGTTAAAGGCACCAAATTCATATCATAAACAACGCATTTGATGAAGAACAGGTTGGTCGAGTCAAGTAAACTTTATGGCATCTTATAAAATCATAGGGGACCGCCATTTCCGTTTACCGACGCTATAGTCGTCAAATTCATAACATATACATCACCGCCAACAACGATCAGGATGGTGGTGTCAAGTACGCCCTTAGCCCTTTTATAAGCAAAAACATAGCAATTTCCTTAAGAAATTTCACGCAGAATACTTTGTGTTTGAAATAGTTATCTTTAATCTTGACGCAATGAGAAGGATATTCGTTTAACATTGATCCCCCTTTTGAAGTTCACGGCTGCCGGCCTGGGAGGCAGTGCCTTTGAGTCACGGAACTACTTTTCCTCCGTCGTTGAAATATATGCAGGTAAGGACAGTGATATTTTTTAAAGGTTGGTTTTAAAAGTGCTCAATTTATCGTGAACAGTCTTTTGCAGTGAATACGCCTGTCCAGACGAAAATTTTCTTCGAAATTGCCTGTTGGTAAAATATTTAAAAAAATAGGCTATTTCTGGCGGCAACATCTGACAATATGTGCAGTAAAAGTGATATCGTGGCGTGAGGTATCGTTTTTTGGTCACATTTATTAAGCGATTTACAGTTAAATTTTTATGGGGAAAAAGAGACAAATTTATTTCAGGTTTGACAAATAATAACGACCTCGTTATCTTCGAAGTCTTTTGCTGAACGTGCGTCCATGACTTCCCCGGTGTATGTATAGGTATGGCATTAATCTTTTTAGGTGAGACCCAAGGTAGTTTAGCCTTGGGCCGCGCCTAAAATTCTCCAAGCACACGCATTTACATTCTTGCGGCATGCACAAACTCGCCTACAAGTTAGGCACCACTACCTCTTTTTATAGTGGAGATGCGAAGCGTCACGAAATTTCATATGCTCAATCCATTGTAGTTGGAGACTCGTGCTGCTTCATGAAGATTAGTTTGGATTGTTACTAAATACAAAGATACTCGAGATTGCCCAAACTTAATACCGTCAGTTGATCTCATCGAGTAGGAAACACGTGAAACTATAACGTAAAACTTTGTCTCGTGTGAAATAAAGTTAAGTGGTCTGCTCCTCAAAATACTAATTTATATGTTCGTACTTTTATTCTGTCTGTGGTGTAATGTATTTGCTTAGGCAAAAAAAAAAGCACGTAGAACTTAAAATACCGCCAGTTAACAAATAAAAATGTGTGAATGGACGTTCATGAGATTTCGTGAACAGAATTTTATGAAGTGATTTGTTTACAAGGGCAGGCAACAAAATATTTTAGCAATTTTCCTCAATGTATTATTCATTTAGAGCAACTTAGAGTTTAAACATATAGGAACAGTTTTGCGGGCGGTTATTTTGAAATGCAAGGACTGAATATCATACCACAGCAAATATTTGTTAGACTATCTAATAATATAAATAGCCGTGGTACTTATTTTTACAGGTATGAAACTTAGTTTTTTATTTAATTTTAGACACCCAAGATACGTTATATTTCATAAATAAATATGTAACCTATACGTTCATAATAAATCCATGTACATATGAGAGCAACTAAAATCCACATTGGTAAATAAATGTTATTATACGTTGCGCTATCTAATTGCTGCTATGTTACGATTGGCTCTGTTATACTAATTGCGAGTTTCGTTCTAATGACAAAATAATCGTATCTGTATAATTTCATATCCGTAAACACATTCTCAGTGCAGGAATGTGTAGATTTATGCCTACATACGCAATAAACTATTTAAATCTTCATCTAACGTAAACCTTGCCATCGCCATTTTACAGAAATCTTCACTGGTTGATAATTTAGGGAGGTCAATAGGCGACTAGGTTTCTACACTTATAAAACAAGGGGTACTAACAATTAAACCGGTCTTAGCGTACGAAATAAGCTATCTAGTGGCGAATTTTCATCGTTTCTACTGGCAGTGGCGACTAGATTCCTCTCTGCATACAGCCCTTACTCTCACATGTAAATGTTTGATGTGTAAAAGCCTTCAATGTCAGATGATTACACATATATATTACCACTGTAGTGTAATCAAAGCTGCTTCTATGAGCGTATTTTTATTTTATTTTTTTATAGTCTGTCACGGTACATAGCGTGACTAGTTTACAAGTACTTTGTTGATACTCTTTTTTTCTAGGTCAGCCCCTGAACATATCACACTGAGTGTGTTTGGTCATACGGTAGCGTGTGTGAATCGTTTTCGGCAGATCGTGGGTTTGTTCCATACTGATTTCACCACGTGTTGTGTTTCTCAAGTTGCTTTCTATCCATCCCCAAACATGAACCGTCCCAAACCCTCATTCGTTAGTTCAGCACAGTGATTAACGTTGGTGCCTAAAACGAGTAAAGAATATTCTAATAATTTGAAGTTTAATTTTGAGCCCTGCTTGGTATTTTCTTCTCTTCCCACCGAGTTCAGATAGGAAATGGTCACCTCCTGTTAGGGCAGTGTCCTTGCTAGGAAGCTCGGAACGTCTATCGAGGCAGAACATTCCTTAACTCGTCTGTTTCATGCGTCTGCTCATTGTGTTCACATTGTACGAGTGAACACGTTCGTATTCCAAGTTGTGGGATTAATTTGTAAAGTTCGCTGGTATATATTGTAATAAAAAAACGTTATTATTGATTATATATGCTTTTGATTTTAAGTGGATCACTGCGTTAAGGTGGTTGAAAAGCCAAAATTATTTTCTATATTTGAGGGTATTTGATGGTTTAATGGCAAATCGAAGATAACCCGATGAAAATACCCAATACATAATTTGAAAAATTACATTCATAAATATGAAACCTTAAATTTAAGATATTTATTTATACAAATTAAAAAAAAAAACCACTTGTGCTAAGGTTTAACTTTAACTTGTAACTATTTTTACTTATAATTTAATCTCATGTGTTAAAGTTTAAATACGGGCTAACGGATGACGAATACCCGATCAATATTCTTGATAACAATCTAGTATCACTTAACAATTATTTTTAACTGTATCCTAAACTAATAATTTTATTCAATTTGGAGATTTGTACGAAGAGTAATTTTCCTCCATTGTCATACTTTTTTTATAGATCATTATTTAACACTACAACGATAAAGAGGTAATATTATAAAAAATTATTAAATTATTATTAACATTTTATTTTTAACATCTATCGAAGCAGAACATAACTGGATTATCTCGTATGCCTACATATGCGTTCTCAGTGTGTTCAAATCGTACGAGTCGACACGTGCATTCCACAATTTGTAGAATCGAGCGAGGTGTCGTAATGGCAAATCAGTGGACTCTCATTCGGGAGGACATGGGCTCGATTCCCGGTCCGGTCATCCTGATTTAGAATTTCAATATTTTCCCGAAATCCCTCCAGGCAAATGCTGGGATGGTTCGTTATTCCAGACCATGGCCTATTCCTTTCCCGTTCCTGCTTCTTTGAACAACTTTGGGTGCCGCGGTGGCTGAGTTGTTCGACTGCTCGCCTCCTACCCAAGGCGATTGAACCCGGTTCGGCTTCAATCTCCGGCTTGGTCACCCCCGGATTTTCGCAAGTAGAAATCGTGCCGGACGATACCGCTGGTCGGCGGGTTTTCTCGAGTATCTCCCGTTTCCCCTGCCCTTGCATTCCGGCGCTGCTCCATTCTCACCTCATGTCACCCTCATATGCTTTCAAGACCTCGTTGTTTAAGAGCCGTCCAAATCTCTCATCTCAACTCTGAGCAATTTCTTACGTCTCTAATGACCTCGCTATCGACGATAAGTTAATCCCAATCTACGTACCTACGTAAGTTGTGGAATTAATTAATTTTTGTCTTTTACGTATTATAAGCTGCGCTAAGGGCGAATGCCATGCTGAAGGACGTGAAGAAGGTAGCGAGGCGCCGGTCGGCGCGTGCGAGTTGCCCGCCGACNCGTGAAGAAGGTAGCGAGGCGCCGGTCGGCGCGTGCGAGTTGCCCGCCGACTGGATGCAGGTAGCGCTGGCTGGCTGTTAACACGAGCCGCTGCCGACCGCGCGACAAAGCGCGCACTGCCTCGTAAACGGCCGCTCGTAAACAAGGCTCGTAAACAAGTCTCGTAAAGCGTCGCGCGGTCCCGTGTTCGATCCCCTTCGCTCGCCGCCGCCACCCGTGATTTACACACGCGGGGCCGACCGCTCCATCTACCCCTGCCCCACCCTAAGACGTCAACCGACTGTTTTTTTTTTTTTTTACCTTTTGTTACGAGCATATTTTGGCTGATCTCAGTGGCGTCGGGGTGGCGGTGCTGTAGTGTTTAGACTACTCGCTCCCACCAAGGCGAACCGTATTCGATTACCGGCTGGGTCGCCTCTGGATTTTCGCATGTGGCAATCGTGCTGGACGATGCCTCTGGTCGGCAGATTTTCTTGGGAATATCCCGTTTTCCCCGCCCTTGCATTCCGGCACTGATCCATACTCACCTCACTTCATCCTCATAGGCTCTCAAGACCTCGATTATTCATTCATTCTCAGTGACGTGTGATGAAAACAAGTAAAGCGTAACTAAGAGCATTTTCAACACCTGCAAAAAAAATACGTTATTGAAACACGGAGCTTAATTGTTAACTAAAGCATTTTTCAAAAATCATAAGGATTGATATGAAGCAATTTGTTTGACTTCAGAGTTTAACTTCTGGCTATCATTATCTTTTTATTTCGTCGTAAATCTTTAAATTAAATCACGGGCGAACCGCATAATTAACATTCAGGAAATTATTTTGTTTTCGTTATGACAAACAGTCAGTAATTTAAAGCTGTAGCCAAACGTACTACTCATGTCAACAATTTAAAAATTCAAATGGCTAAATAAATAAATTTAAAATTTTCAAAATTTGCTTGATTTGTTTTGGAAAGAATTATGTCCCCACTTCTTCTTCTTCATCTCTTCACAGGCGTAAATAGACATTTTACTTCTAACCCGTCTCAAGCGATAAACCTCTTCTACAGTTTGTCACCGAGACACATCTGTCTGTAATGCTGGTCGCCACCATCATTCTCGTCCAGACCGCAAATGGACAGGTCTATTGTATAATATAATCAATGTTCCTTATTCGGCTGGCTGCCGTTAATAGTGTAGCAAGTGAATTCTCTGGCGATAACCTGTGCTCTACTATGCGGTACACCTATTTATATTACTTAACTACGGTGACATTTTACAATCCTTGCGTAAGTTAGGGATGCAGGGAAGGACGTGTATAGGAGTTTATGCTTGAACCTCAATGTGTTCTTACCCTCTGTAAATAAATTCCATTCTTTTTTTTATGCAATGGAAGTGCATATTACGTTTGCAGTGTATTGAAAGACTGTTGGGAGCGTAATTCTCGACTTATCTGTGCTTAGCATGTTCGAACCGCACTCCCACAGTAAAGAATGTTACAACAGAAACACCACCCGCCACTACGCGGGGCGCACGCTCCTTTCATTGCGCCACCAAACCCGCCAGATGTTCTCAGAAGGAAACGTCAACACTGTAAACATAGCTGAGGTACTGTATATTCCCTTTTTGACAGCCCGGACTTAAAAAACTTCAACAATAGCGTGGCTGGTACTGTTTCGCCAGCACGCACGGGCCAGGTTGCAGCTGCTTTCCAATTGCTCTTTTGTCTTGGAAGAAGGTCATTTCTTTTTTGTCTTTCCGACCTTTTCAAGTTTCCGTAGGCGCGCCACAAACTTGCCTCCTCCAGACGTGGACGCCACCCCCACAGCCGCGGAGTACAAAGACGGAACAGTCGGAACGCTGTTCGCCAATCACGGCCTGGTAACATATTTGCCAGCCGGCAGCTGAGCCGCAGCACGCAGTGACCAACCATAGACGAGGTTGGCTCCCAGAGCCTCGCGCAGCCAGTCAGAGAATGGGCACGCCCACGTCAGAGGAGCTGCGACGCCATTTCGTATCTGTGTATAGTCGAACCACGCTTACTTCAAACTTTTCTGAAGCTCTGCTAAAGTTCTACTTCCAAGATGTTACTTCACCCCATGTAATCGAAGCTGGCCCTTGAATAAAATTCGAAAGTCATATGCGGCACTCGAGAAAATTGTACTTGACTATCGCTTGTATAGTTGATTCTCTGTGACTTCCGACTTTTCTGAAACCCCGTTAAAGTTCTACTTCCAGGATTTTCCTCCGCCTCATGCAAACAAAGCTTAACCGAGTCTAGAAAATTGCACAAAATGGGAAAGGCACCGCATTCGTGCGCACTCAGTGTAATAATATTTTGCATAAGAACTTTTTCTTACTAGCCATTACCAGCACACCTATTTTCTGTTTGTTTTTATTCATATTAAATATAAATGAAATGTTATAATTGATATATAAATTATAAGCAAAAATTCGTTTTAACAAGAAATAAGGTACTGTTACGTTAACGGAAGTATAAAACGCTTGCGAAACATGACATATTTAGTAAAAAAAAAAACCAAACACTACAGACATGGGGTAGTTTTTCAAAGGTAAAATTTAAAAAGTGTGAAGAAATCGCGTATAGACTATACTTTTCGACTCTGTGTTTCCACAAGCGAAGATTTTTCCTGTCANTAAAAAGTGTGAAGAAATCGCGTATAGACTATACTTTTCGACTCTGTGTTTCCACAAGCGAAGATTTTTCCTGTCACCTGGTCTTCTCCCTCTGCAGCCACATCACAGGCGGGACATGGCCATAGGGCGTGAGTTAACGTCCTGCGGCAGCCGCAGACATTCGCCGTCAATCGGTGCTCGGGGAGCCGTTGGCTACGTCCTCTTGTCACGTCGTCGTCAGCGACCAGCGACCACTAACGTCGCCGTTATCGACCTCGCTGCAGCTCGACGACGGGAACCGCAACGTCGTTACAAGCGCGGGCTGCTGCGGCGCTGGTGTCGGATCAAACTGCCCTCAGCAGAACTACCAACTTATAGATTTACTAATACCGTGTACTTCACTTCGATCGACCAAGTCCTGCCGCTGTTAATAATTGCATATTCTTGAGCAGGAAATTCCCAGAAAAACAGATAACAGCTAATGATCTTGAGACGTTGAGAAATTTAACGATCTTCAAGAGCAAAAGTAAAATTACCTGGATTTTAAGAATGTTTTATGTTTTCAGTATATATCTGAATGATAACTTAACAAAAGTACCAAATCATTTATATAAAAATAACATTATTNGTTTTATGTTTTCAGTATATATCTGAATGATAACTTAACAAAAGTACCAAATCATTTATATAAAAATAACATTATTGCAATTTTAAGTATGAGGATTCTAACTTAAAAACCTTAAGTCGCTCATATCCCGCAAAAAGACTATTACTGTAGCCAAGTACTCGCATACATGCATTATTATTTTATTAAGTAAACTCTGCAGTATCCACACATTATTTTTCTTTTTTAAATTCACAAAGCGTGCAACCAATGACAGCAGTACTGTCTGTAAAGTTTGCTAATCCTTTCGGCGAAAAAGGTAGGCGGACCCATGCAACACCCACCATGGTACCAAGTTTTAAGCCGGCCTCCCCTGGCGNCCACCATGGTACCAAGTTTTAAGCCGGCCTCCCCTGGCGCAGTCGGTTGTTCGCCACCAGTCTGGGGTGCAGGAGGCTCTGGGTCCGAATCCCAGGTAAGGCATGGGTGTTAGTTGTATGTTAGATCGTAAGTTAGTGTGTAATCCGTTCTCTGATAAGCCTTCGGGCATCACACCAGGGGACGTTAATAAGCCATTTCCAATCCAATCCAAACCAAGCTTTAATTTTACTCTTTAAAGCATTCGAATAGCCAGAAACGTCCACAGAAGGTAGGGATTTATAAATTAAAATGTAAATTCTAAGTTTAGCGTGTACGTAAAACTTACACAGTAACAGGGAGGGATCCCTGTTTGTTTCTGCCATTTCATTTCGTAGGTAGGCGGGTAGGTAGGGCTCAACGTTTCGTTGACAACCAGATCAGAGAAACAGGAACGGGGAATGGATCGGTCGTGGCCGTTAATNAGGTAGGGCTCAACGTTTCGTTGACAACCAGATCAGAGAAACAGGAACGGGGAATGGATCGGTCGTGGCCGTTAATAATGAACCATCTCAGCATTAGCCTGGAGTGATTTCGGAAAACCACGAAAAACAGAAATCAGGTTGTCCGGGCGGGNTAATGAACCATCTCAGCATTAGCCTGGAGTGATTTCGGAAAACCACGAAAAACAGAAATCAGGTTGTCCGGGCGGGGAATCGAAACTGTGTCTTTCCGATTGCGAGTCCACTTTGCTGCACCACTTTGCTCGGTCTTTCTGTCTTGGCTTCGTACTTTATTCCCTTTTCTTTATTACCACCGCACATTTCTTATAATTAGCTTGTAGAAGATACTTGTTTCTTCAGGTGTCGGCCACCTGTTAGTTTAGTGATTTAGTACGCTAATTAATAAATTATTGCTTCCGAAACAGATTCAAATGTTTGTTTTCATCTGCAGTCATTTAAGGTGAAAATAAAATATATAATGTATGACTTATGCCACATTGTTAAGTAAATCACTGGAAATAATTACGAGGGAATCTCAGTAAAACATAACATATATCTTGTGTTAAATGTAGAGTTATTAGGCTTTTAGAAATCGTCTACTTCAGTTCAAGGCGCAGACATTTGTGGTAAAATACATACGTTTCTCGCTTCTGGTTGTCACGACATATTACTTAATCCGTCTTATTTTATTCTGGTTCACGAAGGGGAACCTCATTTTCACCAGGCCATGTATTGGGCCATCGAAGGCGCCAACATACACGTCTCAGCCTTAGCCCTGCATGTTTGATTCGTGGTGGTTCGCGGCCACTTTCGCCTCGCCTGCCCGCACGCAGGTCGGTTGTCGTTCTGCCGCGTGCAGCTTGCAGGGAGACGACGAGATTGTAGCAGCGTCTTTGGTCCAGGGACCGTGTATACTGGGGGCGGGCGAGGGGATGGCGCAATGCTCGTAAACCACCGTTTATCTCGCTCCAGTAGCCCTCAGCCTGGGGAGAGCGAGAAAGAGAGAGGGGGAAGGTGGGGGGATGCAGGGGCCAGGGGTTGCCTGGCGAGCGCGATATTCGATGAAGAGGGAGGAGTGAGAGAAAAAACCAACGAAGACGTAAAAAATATATATATATTGAAAAATATATTTCTTGCATGATGCTGTGTTTTTAAGTTTACTATATAACGAGCCTTTTAAAATAAACGTTTATTCACCCACAAAAACAAACGACTACCCAAAATTTGTCATTTCGATTTTATAAAGTAGATGAAGTTCTGAAATATTTTGTTGTTTGTTCGATAAAAAAAAAGATTTAAACATTAATAAATATTAGTGTGTTTACGCTCGACAAGAATCTTACAGCGCATGGCCACATCTTTAAGCCGGATGTCAACAAGGGACGTTAACATGAGGCTTGCACGCAAGTGACTGGTTCAAGAGACATGTGACTAGCCCGCCACGCGCCCCGTGTAAACAACAAGTAACCAGGTTTATGCTGTTCATGATAAAGTGGCCACTTTTTAAGGTCGTACTTAAAAGTTGATTCAGCTCATTTGTATCCTTTCGCCAATTTTTAATATGAAAATTGCTATGCAACTAATAAACACAGGATATGCATTTTATATCTCTTTAAAGTCAAAGGCTGAGACCAATATAAAATATAATTTGTTATTTATTAAGCCTGCTGGTATCATGAAGAGCCTATAACGGAAGAGTAGCAAGAGGAAAGTTGCTTGCAAGTCAGGATCTACTTGTAAAACTTTTATCACTGAGGAGAGGGGAGAGGAATGTTATCCCTACGTTGTTTAACACACTCCGTTTCAGCGCAGGCGTAAACCGGTGCACGTGGCAATTCTTTCATAGCTAAACGTCTTGTCGTTAGCTGGTCTATTCGACACGGAGAGGTCGTGAAGAATGGCACTGGCATGTATTAAACTACCATCCCGGCATTCTGAGTGATTTTGGGAAATCATGGGTGGGCTGGGAACCGAACTCGGCTCCTCTAGAATGCGAGTCTGGCGTACCATCACTGTTCCGCCTTGCTAGGTACCGTGGTCACGTTTGTTTACCGTTTATGAGTTGTGACTGATCGTGTATCTCGGTCGAAAAGATAACGAAGTGGCGAGACAGGTATTTTATGGATTTTTATTGGCATTTGCAGGAATTGGAGTTGGAAAGTGCTTATTAACGTCCTCCGGCGTTATGATTGAAAGCTTCTCAGGGGACGGCTTACAAACTAACTTACGACCTAACTTAAACGATTACCCATTAATTACCTAGTATTCGAACCCATGAACCTCCCGCACCGCAGACCGGCGGCGCAACAACAGAATGCGCCACGGAAGGTCGCCTAGTATTTGCAGGGCATGAAAATAGAATACCACTTGAAAAAATATTTCCCTCGTAGTGGCTGTCTCTTTCGACTCTTCAGTCTCGTTAATGAGAATTAAACGTTTAACGCATGACTAACATATTCTCTAGGTTTATTATAAATACATAAGGGGTGATAGTTCCCCAGCCTCCCCGGCCATTTTTGCAGTAAGTATTGTATTTCTAGGGTAAGTTGCGAGTGGAAGACGGGAGAGGATAGAAGCCAGGCTTCGCTATGCGCCGGACCACAGCGTCTGTCAGTCTGTCACGCGCCACGGCGCCGAAAAATACCTCCTTCCTTCCACCCTTCCAGCCATTCCTCCTTCCCCTTACTGTCAGCGCCACCAGGAATAAAAACTGCTGGCGAGGGGTCGGTTTTGTTTGTTTGGACTTATTTCGCACCGCCCGATGCGGAGAACGGCGGAGAAGGGAAAAAAATGTCGCATGGCTGTTTTGTCTCCTGTTTAACCTGGGAAAAAAACACTCTCCCTCCTTCTTTCTTTAGTGCAGTTGAATGGGGCACTCCTAGCCTGTGCTTGTTCGCGGTAATATCAGAGAAAGAGAGAGAGAGAAAGAAAGAGAGAGAAAGAGAGAGAGAGAGAGCGAGAGAGAGATAGTATATAATGTAGGAAGGTTCGGAGGAGTAGAATCTGTGTAAAAATTTCCCGTTTTTTGTCGCTTTTTTCCTTCCTTTTTTTTCTTACTTTGCAGTGAGCACGCGAACAAAAACTCCGTGGTCTTATACTAATGAAGTATTTTTGAGTCAACGTGTAGCTCATCGTCCCTATTAGTTGCAACATAACCGACTCCGCAGTAACCAAAAGAAGTAAACACACAAGCAGGTAATTGCTATTTAGTTCATAAAAAAAACCCCGGGGCTGTGGTTTCTGGTTTCGCCGGGCTGTCCCATGGCTATCTACATCCATTTGGTACGTAAGCGGTGTCCGTAGAAATATCTAAGCGTTATGTAGGAGAACTCAACACATTAGGAATTAGTAAGCACAACATTTCGTACCGAACTTAGAAAATACTTCTCGGCTCTCATTTTGAATTTTAAGCTGTTACGTTAGTGTATTTTATCATGCTTTATTTTCAGTCGCATTTTTATGTACATATAATCGAGCTTCCTTCCTAAATTTACTTAAAATACAGTTGCACAGACAGCGGAAAATTGTTCTGTTCAAAGAAAAAAAAAAGCATTTTTCAGGGCTTGTTTTAATTAAATGTTACTACATAAAAGGTGGAATTTATTTGGATAATGGTTGTCGTACGAATTGAACCTAACTCCCAAACAAAAGCTTCTTTCGCCACAATAACATATTTGCTAGCAAGATTAAAAAATTTCGCAGTTCAGCGGATAAGACTTATTTATTCTCTGATAGAAATGTCTAGACTGCGGTCCTGAGTTTGTAACCCGCAACTGTGAAAAAATATATGACAATTTTCTCTCGCACTTAAAAATATAGCTGTTTTTTTTTCGCGTGATACGGATATGGATATGTAATAATGAATATGGTTGAGTACATGAATACATATATATATATATATAATAAAAAATATGTAAGCGAAATAGGAATGGATAGATTGGACAAGTTCGCGTGAAATAACCCGATGGGATTGTTTTACCATCCCTTAAGACTTTATTATGTTTTAAATAATATGAAATACATTGGTTAAAATAACTGTGATTATATCGAACAGTGACTGCTTTCATTTGCTCAGTCAGTTTTCATTTTGTTAGCGTTAGGGGAACATAGATTAGGAAATTCTCTCTCTTTCTTTCTTTCTCTTTCTCTCTCTTTCTCTCTTTCTCTCTTTCTCTCTTTCTCTCTCTCTCTCTTTCTCTCTCTGTCTCTCTCTCTGTCNCTCTCTCTCTTTCTCTCTCTCTGTCTCTCTCTCTCTCTTTATAAAGTGAAGATGAATTGTGAATACAAAGGCCTGTCTTTGATCGCAACGCAAATGGAGCTGCGACCATCATCATCGCCCGACCGTTGTCAGTGTCGATTCTGCGACCGAGTTTTCACCTACGGTCAAAATGCTCGGTGCCGAGAGATCCACCTATACGAAGAGTGTTTTTCACGCGATGAAACATTACGCCAATGGCTATGTGCAGTTTATGCAGGGGGTTGCATTGAAGAAACACATGCAGATCCACAAAAGTTCGCCTACTGGGAGCCAGCAAGTGTTGCTACCAATATCACTTGCTGCATCGATGGGTACCGATACCATAACCGATTATGAAGAGACAGTTATGCTAATGACGAAACTAGCGACCTACGATGTGCAGTAGTATCGGTTCGTGAAATCGACGAACTTCAAAATGAACGATCATCAGCTCGAAATACTGATGATTGCCATTCGACTCCTGCTACAAAGAAAATCACACTTTATACCCAAGACGAAACAGGAGGGTAAGATTTTCATGAATGCAGCATTAATAAAAACGAACATGAAGACGGTGTTGATGAAGATTCTGATGAGAAATGTTGATGATGTTCCCAACACATTCATTGACCAGGNACGAACATGAAGACGGTGTTGATGAAGATTCTGATGAGAAATGTTGATGATGTTCCCAACACATTCATTGACCAGGCCTCTCAGCTCAAGAAGACAGGTGATCAGTGGATGATGGAAGACTGCGAAAACACTCTCTACTTGTTTCCGGAAGATCCTGAATAACTCTTTGATACTCAGAATTTTGACAGCTAAAAATTAGAGGGCGATTATTTGAACATGAAAGAGGTGGCGTTGAACATCGCAGAGATGAAACCAAAGGGTTATACCACAGGGTATGATGAACTGCTTTCTTCTGATTCTAATATGCCAAATAAGTGTAAAGTATTTTTTTNAAGGGTTATACCACAGGGTATGATGAACTGCTTTCTTCTGATTCTAATATGCCAAATAAGTGTAAAGTATTTTTTTTATAAAATAACGGTGTTTTATTTTTTGTTTGGCGTATTCTTTTATCCCAATAACTTAAAAAAGGTGCTATGAGCACTCTATTACTAAAGTAAATATCTGCATATAGATCCACAAAGAGTGGACTTCAGACAAAACATTAATGTNCATGAGCACTCTATTACTAAAGTAAATATCTGCATATAGATCCACAAAGAGTGGACTTCAGACAAAACATTAATGTAATCACCAAGTAAAAATTTGGAGACAGTTGGTGAATGAATGGTTTTCTATACGCATGGATGAGAGACAGACGACAAACCGACAGATTGACTATGAATTACTGATATATTAAAGATTAGTCGAAATATTGAAAGTTTGATTGAAAAAATTGATAGAAAGATTCATCGAAGGATTGACTGATTGATCGTATGATTGAAAGATCGAGCAAAAGATTTAGCAGAAAATTGATAGAAAGATCGCAAGATGATCGAAAGATGATCGAAAAATTGATCGAAAGTATGAAAGATTTATCGAAAGTTTGAAAGATTGATTAATGGAATGGCGGGTTGATGGTTAAGAAGGGCACCGAAGGCAGGACTGTTACCCGAGTTGGCCTCGTACATTCCAAGTCTCAAGGGCCTAGCACTATTGGTTCGTAAATCATTACCAGTTATTCCTATAAAGGGCATAAAACGTAATGTGCTATACGTACTTTCTCGTAGCCTTAAATTACGCTTATGCCTACATACAGAAATTCAAGGACCTAACTGCGATGGTTTGCGTATGCCAACGAACTATGTCTATAAAAAGTTGGTAGATGCTAACCCATGCCATGAATATAACATGAATTGGGCAGAGGGGCTGCTACTCATATAATGGCCTTGGTTTGGTCACATATACATATCATTATTACGTTTAAAATATCCTAGTAGCACATTTGTGCCTACATGGCAGTCGAACAAGTAGAGAGCAGGCGAGGAATTAATGATTTGCAGATTATGACATCGTGTAGGAATTATGCTTTAAGAGAGAATGCCGGNTAGAGAGCAGGCGAGGAATTAATGATTTGCAGATTATGACATCGTGTAGGAATTATGCTTTAAGAGAGAATGCCGGGAATATAGTACTTAATACACATTATTAATTTGTAAAACATAGCTTGAAGATTGGTACGTCTATAGTGAAAAAAAAAAACCTTAAATGTGTCATCTAGTGAGTGTAGTGAAGTTGATGGCTGGGATGATTAACAATTTGTGAAGANTAGAGAGCAGGCGAGGAATTAATGATTTGCAGATTATGACATCGTGTAGGAATTATGCTTTAAGAGAGAATGCCGGCAATGTAGTACTTAATACACATTATTAATTTGTAAAACATAGCTTGAAGATTGGTACGTCTATAGTGAAAAAAAAACCTTAAATGTGTCATCTAGTGAGTGTAGTGAAGTTGATGGCTGGGATGATTAACAATTTGTGAAGATNAAAAAAAAACCTTAAATGTGTCATCTAGTGAGTGTAGTGAAGTTGATGGCTGGGATGATTAACAATTTGTGAAGATATGTACGGATTCGTCTCGAAAAGACGCATCCAATAATATGGCACATGCTATAATTTTGTCTCGAAGATATAAAAAATGTATATAATAACTATTGAGTTAACACTACATTTATATGAATATAGTAACCGAAAGTGAGACTTCTGCAGGGTTTCGCAATACTCTTACGTACAATTTCGATACTAATTTAAAAAAAAGTAATAGGTTGATTTTTTACTTTTAAATGAATGATATCGATTTAATAATTGATTTAAATAAATATATTAATAAAACAATATATTTTCCCTCGTTATTTCCTACATATGTTTTCGGAGTTAATTAAAAAAAGAAAATAATTTTTACTTTACAGGTATATTAATTAGAATAAAAATGTAGATTTAATAAACCCCATTAGCATAGTTACCTGAAGGTCTACACTGTATAACCTGCGTTTTACATACAGTACACTGCGAATGAAAACAAGTATTTTTAATCGGATAATATATGCTAGCCTATTAAAGTAGTATGATTGCTCGCTCGTATAAACGGTTTGGTGTATGCATATAAAGTTGGAGGTCGTAATTGCTCAGCATCTTCGGGTACGATTGGCAATTCCGAGTCGGAAATAGAGTCCACCGAAGACTTCCGAGCACGTCCGAGTCTAGCCGAAGACCTCCCCAGTCGCACCCACCATTTAACATACATTAGGTTCGAACTCTCTTTTATACACTACTACTTATCATTAAAACAGAAACGGTTTCATTATATTTCGTTTATGTTCCCCAATGAAAATCACTTTAAAACCCTGGTCTTAGGCCTCTTTGTCAAATAACTATGCTGTACGAAGTCTGAGCAGTTATTTTGAAATGGCTTGTGTAACTTCTGTAAAGACGCCGGCGCTGTTAGTGCTCGTGCTGACGTCCTTATGGGTTCTCCATGCTCACGCAAACTGCTGCACTAATAGTGCCCGCGCGTCTGTCGCTTCTAATCTGAGAATCATCGGACACTATTAAGTTTTGGGGTTACCATCTGCGCTCTTGAGCATCAACCGGTTGTTGGATTATGAAATTGTACGCCAGTAGTTAAAATCAGGAGAACTATCGCACGGCCTTTCGTTTTTCTTTGAATGCGTGAAGTACGAGTNATTGTACGCCAGTAGTTAAAATCAGGAGAACTATCGCACGGCCTTTCGTTTTTCTTTGAATGCGTGAAGTACGAGTGAATGAGGGGAAAATAAAGTATTATACAAAATAGACATAGTACAGCGTCACAAATTAATTTCAATTGGCAACATTCTGCATGAAAAAACGAGATGCTTTCTCGAAGCTGTCGAAGACATAGCATCTTCAGACCGCACGAATAAAAACTGGCATGTGAAATACTTTCTGTAGAGTGTATTTTGTTTCGTAAAAATTTAGCTGTGCACCAGGGTCTGTCGCATTAACCGGCCACGTAACAAGTAGCAATGTCGTAGAAACTTATCGATAGTCAATTTTTGATAATCGTTGACTTAACAAGTGTGTGCCNGCGTAACAAGTAGCAATGTCGTAGAAACTTATCGATAGTCAATTTTTGATAATCGTTGACTTAACAAGTGTGTGCCACACACAAAATGATAAAGTAATGTTTTAGAGGACTCGGAACTTGTTTTCATTACACACTGACTGTCTCTGAGGCCTGCGCTTCCATTTTGCGCTTGAGTTACTTTATTAATTATGGGGAAAGAATTAACTCTCTCAGCGCTGGGTTTGCTGGTAGCGTTGATGACGGCAAAGGGAGAGGGAGAGAGAGATAAAGGGATGGTAACAAAATTAGGTAACAGGGCAAAGTTTATTTTACCTACTTTGTTTCACGCAACTGGTTTACAGACTTTTCGAAATCAAAACGCAAGTTAGTTTCACAAAAGAATACGCAACAAAAATTAGGGCGAGTGATCAAACACTTCACAAATTCGAACTAATATTTTGTGGTGTGGACTTAACTAAATTTTTGAATTCGTGGCGCCAATTCAAGAACGCTGGCGTTTCGATCAACTCAGCGAATCAGTGATGAGCGCGTTTGAATTTTAATTGCGGTATCACTGACTCGATTGTAGGGACAGGGCAAGAGTTAACTATAATGTTGTAGTTTGTATTCTTGGTGGCCTTCCTAAATATGTATTCCGGTACTCTGAACTGGTACTTAAAACTTGAATTTATCTCCCCTTTTATATGAACACCTAAAGGAAGAAATGCTTTGCGTATGCAGAGAACTTTTTTCTTATAGAGTTCTGTATTTTAGTTATCGCGTAGAACTTGATGGTGACTGGGATGTAGTTAGTGACGTCGGCAGAGAAGTTTAAGGAGAAACTCGGTATGGAGTTGCGGGCGCAGCTGCACTTAGTGGGCTGTTGCGCGCAGCGAGCAGTGTTAGGGGGTGAATTAAAATTCCGCAGCGCCCCTTTTCCCCCGCCACACCGTGCCAGCCCTCGGGGGTCCCTTGCGACCTGTTGGGCAGACAAGGGACGCGAACAATGGCGTCACTCGGCCTGTCACTTAGAACAAAGACGCGGCAGATGAGGCAGTGACGAATCAAATACCTCCTCCGTCCACGGCGCCGGGAGCAGGGAGAGGAGGAGAGAGGGAAAAAGGCGAGCGAAGAGAGAGTGAGAGAGGGTGGCTGAAAGAAGCTGCTGGCCCCAGCTCTCGCCGTCTTTATACCAGGAGACGACGCGCCGTTAAAGGGGTTGACGTTCCTGGCGTCGTGATGAATTAATCAGGCGTCTGTTTTTTTTTTGAC
>NQII01001129.1:416737-427915 GCA_002778355.1 Clitarchus hookeri | reverse complement strand
AGGCTCTCTTTATTTTCCCTAGGAGGGGCCAGAGGTGCCCCCGCTCCGCAGACGATGAGGAAAAGGGGAGTTGAATTTCAAATACCGACCCGTCGCGGAGGAAGAGTGCGAAGCGGGCGAGGGGATGAAGGAAAGGAAGGCTTGTGAACAGACGGAACTGGCGCGACGCATTAGTGAAGTTTTCGGGCGTGATTTTCACTCGGCTTTTGAAGGGCCGGGCCCGGGGAAGAATGCGGCCCGTCCCTTTGTGTCGCGAGCCATGCACGGCCGGAATGCGGCTGGCTGTCGAGCAGCGCGCGCCAAGCTACTGCACTGCCATTCACCTCGCTGCAGATTGGTTCAGTTCCTCTGATGAGGGATCAGCACGCCCGAGGTCGGCGGCAAGAAACATTGCTGCATTTCCCCAAACTGCATTTTTCCACTTTGTTCGTGTGAACACAACATTGGATGAAAGCAAACATNAAACATTGCTGCATTTCCCCAAACTGCATTTTTCCACTTTGTTCGTGTGAACACAACATTGGATGAAAGCAAACATTAAAAAAAAAACTTTTGCTTTTCTTTACCCAGTATTAAATTAAAATTGAAAAAAAAAAATTAAATAAAGTGCAGAGTTTTTGGATTCATGACAAACATAAAACGGGAAAATTGCAAAGAATTTTGTTCATATTTTCTAAAATGTATTTCGGAATGAATACTTTTTTGTATTAATGTGTACCAACGGAAACATTTATTTTCACCATTAAGCATGGATATGTTGTAAAAGACAAAGGNTTTTTTTGTATTAATGTGTACCAACGGAAACATTTATTTTCACCATTAAGCATGGATATGTTGTAAAAGACAAAGGAGAGGTTAACAAAATATATTTCTCCTGGGAAGCGCCCTGCAGTAGCAAGTAATAATTGTAACTATAATTATACTTGTAATGTTATGAAAATGTATATAATGAGTTTATTCGGAATAGAAATACATTTTCCGAAATATTCAAAATTATGGACGCACACTTTCCGTCATTTCGGTGATTGTAAACTCCGAAGATGTTACTAGCGGAGTGATCATTTAACTCGTTTCTGGTACCAACATACACCGGAGAGCCAAAAAAACTGGCATAGGCGTGCGTATGCAAATAACAGAGGTATGGAACCAATCAAAGTAACGCGATGCGGTCGGCAGCGCCTATATANAAACATTGCTGCATTTCCCCAAACTGCATTTTTCCACTTTGTTCGTGTGAACACAACATTGGATGAAAGCAAACATAAAAAAAAAACTTTTGCTTTTCTTTACCCAGTATTAAATTAAAATTGAAAAAAAAAATTAAATAAAGTGCAGAGTTTTTGGATTCATGACAAACATAAAACGGGAAAATTGCAAAGAATTTTGTTCATATTTTCTAAAATGTATTTCGGAATGAATACTTTTTTGTATTAATGTGTACCAACGGAAACATTTATTTTCACCATTAAGCATGGATATGTTGTAAAAGACAAAGGAGAGGTTAACAAAATATATTTCTCCTGGGAAGCGCCCTGCAGTAGCAAGTAATAATTGTAACTATAATTATACTTGTAATGTTATGAAAATGTATATAATGAGTTTATTCGGAATAGAAATACATTTTCCGAAATATTCAAAATTATGGACGCACACTTTCCGTCATTTCGGTGATTGTAAACTCCGAAGATGTTACTAGCGGAGTGATCATTTAACTCGTTTCTGGTACCAACATACACCGGAGAGCCAAAAAAACTGGCATAGGCGTGCGTATGCAAATAACAGAGGTATGGAACCAATCAAAGTAACGCGATGCGGTCGGCAGCGCCTATATAAGACAACAAGCGTCTGGCAAAGTTGCTAGATCAGTTACTGCTGCTACAATGGCAGGTTATCAATATTTAAGTTTGTTTGAACGTGGTGTTATAGTCGGTGCACGAGAGATGGGACATATAATCTCCGAGGTAGCGATACAATTTGGATTTTCGCGTACGACCATTTCACGAGTGTACCGTGAATATTGGGAATCCGGTAAAACATCAAATCTTCGACATCCCTACGGCCGGAAAAAGATCGTGAAGGAACGGGACAAACGACGACTGACGAGAATCATTAAACGTGACAGACGTGCAACCCTTTCTCAAATTGGCGCAGATTTCAATGCTGGGGCATCAACAAGTGCCAGTGTGCAAACTATTCAACGGACCATCATTGATATGGGCTTCCGGAGCCGAAGGTCCAATCGTGTACCGTTGTTGGCTGCACGACACAAAGCTTTACGCCTCGCCTGGGCCCGCCAACACCGCCATTGGACTGTTGATGACTGGAAACACGTTGCCTGGTCTGACAAGTCTCGTTTCCAATTGTATCGGGCGGATGGACGTGTACGGGTATAGAGACATCCTTATGAATCCATAGTCCCTACATGTCAACAGAGGACTGTTCAAGCTGGTGGAGGCTCTGTCATGTTATGGGACGTGTGCAGTTGGAGTGAAATGGGACCCCTGTTACGTCTAGATACGACTCTGACAGGTGACAGATACGTAAGCATCCTGTCCGATCACCTGCACCCCATATCCATTGTGTATTCCGACGGAGAACTGTTGCAAGGTAAGCAAGTGCTTGCTCACGGCTGTACCTTCTCGGTGCACGCAGCAGGAGTCAGTAACCACAGTGCAGCCTAGGGAAACGGAATGCATTCCTACCACTCACAAGTGAGCAGCAAGGGTGCCATTACACGCGTCCTGTGGCGTCACTTGCCGAGCTACGGTTTAGTGGTGGAAGTGTAAACTAGCAAGCAACAGGGTACAACACACAGCTAACGCCAGCTTACCTTGCAACAGTTCACCACACGTCACTGAACAATAATAATGGCAAAAAGACTTGACACCTGATGAATCACCCTCAATTTCAATAGCAGACGAAATTTAGTTGACTAAAATACTTGTAGAAACCCAAACAATTACAGCATCACAGTAAGTTCATAATTAGTTTTAAATCAAATCCACATTTTTATTTTATGTCATAGTATTTATGCTATTAAAGGCTATTTTTATGCCATTAGGATGCTCCCGGCCTATAATTTAAACTAATATGTCTTATATAAAAACTGCATACATATCCGGAATACGACCCGGAACCATGTGACCCAAAGGAGCATAATTGAAGACTTAGACCGCAGAATTCGCCAAAGCCAGTGCGCTGACTTCTCATTAGGTTATTTGATATACGGTCGTTGTGGCGCTACTGGTTTACAAATGGTTAATACTAGTATAATTTATATGTTTGTATGCTGGCCGCTTTTATAAAGAAGCAAGTAAACAATAACCCAGCACGGAGGAATTTAAAAAATTTGCAATCGTAAATACGCATGTGACTGAGTGAGTAAAAAGATAAAAATACACTTTGGAAAATGTGTCTTGAAATATTACCTTCACTTGATTTTATGTTGGTGTAAATCGGAAGCAGTAGCAATTCGATTTACGGGTGACTACACATACACGCGAAGGGCTTGATCAAAAACAAGACTGAAAATCACGTAAGTAGGCTACCAACGGAGAAAAAACATGTAATAAATAATGTTTGTCAAGTCAGAGGCCATCAAGACGGTATTGTTTTTAGGTGGGACCGCTGCGTTCCCTTCCCCAGAGCAACAAGAAATAAGAGTATACATAGTGCATTCACGGTTACTTCCAACTTTTCTGAAGTCATGCTTAAGTTCTACTTCCAGGATATTTCTCCGCCTCGTGCAAACAAAGCTTAACCGGATCTCGAAAATTACAGCAAAGGGACAGCGCACTTTATTCTTGCGCACTCATTGTATAATAATCTTGCATAATAACTATTTCTTACCAGGCATTGCCAACACACGTATTTTCTCCCTGTTTTTAATAATAATGGTTATGAATGAAATATTATAATTTATAGATAAAATATAAGTCAAAGTTAAGTTTAACCAGAAATATGGTAACGAAGGTATAAAACACTTGTGATACACGACATCAGGGGTGATTTTTCAAATGTTTTTATTTAAAAAGTGTGAAGAAACAGCGAATAGACTGTACCCGAGGCGATGGACGCGCGCTCAGACCAGCAGGTTAACCCCTCGATTGGCTAGCATTTTATGATCGTTAGTGGAGAAAGTGATCGGCACAGCTCGTGGGGACGTTGTAAGGAAAGATAAGGGGTCGAGGGGAACAGTGGCAGTAGTATGCTGCTGTCAGCACGAGGTCGTCGGTAAAGCGTCGGCGACCAGCGAGAGTGTGCGCGGTTGATCAATAAGCTGCGGAGGCTGCGACGAAGGAAGAGGAGGAAGCTCCGTGGCCATTGTTGGTGGCCAGAACACGGTACCTCAGGGTGTAGGAGAGAGGCGGTGGGGGGGGGGGCAACGTGTGCCAGTAGCATGGGGCTGTCCCTCGGCTGCGAGATGACGCGACAACACAGCCCGGGCGCTCTTTCATTAGCATCCGTCAGGAGCAGGACAAAGGGCCAAGGTTATTAGGAGGAACAGCCGGGCCTCGCGAGGTGGTGCTGGCTGCTGGCCGCAGCGAACCGAGACCTCGCTCTCACCGCGAGTCTCTCCAAATGGTTTACTCTTTTACTTAACCTCTCCGGTCATTGTTTTTTTTCTTTCAAGTTTTATTATTTGGTTGTAGGAAAGCCGGCNCCGAGACCTCGCTCTCACCGCGAGTCTCTCCAAATGGTTTACTCTTTTACTTAACCTCTCCGGTCATTGTTTTTTTTTCTTTCAAGTTTTATTATTTGGTTGTAGGAAAGCCGGCATCCACATAGAGTTTATGGTGTGATACTGACCACGTTATGTGTGGTGATATACTTCTCAGACAGAACTGTGAGGACAAGTATTTCACTTCTTAAAGATTTTTCCTGAACCTCTTTGAGAAACCGTGCCGCTCCCACGATGAAAATTTACTTCCGCCCCTCCTCCCTCTTATTGTCTCCTCCTGTATTTCAGATTTATTTAACACTGTTTAAAAATTTAAAATTTTTAGAAGAAACAATGCTATTGCGCAGGGTTCACAAGTGAGCAATAATAATAGTTTTTAAAGTTATGTTCATTTCGTTACACACAACAGTAGAAAGTTCGTTTGTTTATTTTATTGATAAATCGATAATGGACTGTGGTTACACCCAATAAACGTCTATTTTCATAAAAACTAAACAAGGGGAAACCTATAGTGGTGTGGTAAAATCCTCGTCAGCATGTTGGTGCGTTCGGGGCAGTTTTATTCCAAGTTTCTTTTAAAACATTTTGGGATTGGATAGGTTTCCTACTACTTCACCGCAACGTAGTGAGGAGTATGCGTTCAATCACTTTAGAAGCCGTAATATTCCAAACATTAGTATATGTTGGCATAAGGACTTTTCGTTCATTTTTTTGTTGTCTGATTCTCATAAAAAGAGATCATACAAAGAAGTTTTAACCACTGGAATGTTTTTTTCTCACTTGAAATTAGTATAAGTATGTCAGCATGAAAATTGTCTAATGCCACACTTTTTTTTGGCGAGTAAAATTTTACGTAAAGAAGAGGGACAGTTAGAGATGATGTTGAGAGAAAAGACAGAGGAGAAAAATAATACATTTTGGTCACTATTTCTTANGAAGAGGGACAGTTAGAGATGATGTTGAGAGAAAAGACAGAGGAGAAAAATAATACATTTTGGTCACTATTTCTTAGACGTATACTGATGCTTGAAATTATTTAAAACATGTTAAAATATTCCTGAACCCACCTAGCACACCAGCTGATATGCTTGAATGTGTGGGGAAAATGTGGTCACTCGTTGACGGAAAACATGTCGTAGCAACAGGAGTCCCCAGACGCCACGCAAGTTGACCGCACGCGGACTGTAGGAACCTGTAATTTGCTGGAGGGCGTGGCAAGGAGTGGGCCAGCTNGAAGAGGGACAGTTAGAGATGATGTTGAGAGAAAAGACAGAGGAGAAAAATAATACATTTTGGTCACTATTTCTTAAACGTATACTGATGCTTGAAATTATTTAAAACATGTTAAAATATTCCTGAACCCACCTAGCACACCAGCTGATATGCTTGAATGTGTGGGGAAAATGTGGTCGCTCGTTGACGGAAAACATGTCGTAGCAACAGGAGTCCCCAGAAGCCACGCAAGTTGACCGCACGCGGACTGTAGGAACCTGTAATTTGCTGGAGGGCGTGGCAAGGAGTGGGCCAGCTNCGCCACGCAAGTTGACCGCACGCGGACTGTAGGAACCTGTAATTTGCTGGAGGGCGTGGCAAGGAGTGGGCCAGCTTCTCAATGAGCTGCGGCCTAATTAACCAAACTTATTGTCTCCTTACACCCTGTGCGCACCCTTTCAACTTCCTCTCCCTCGTCTTCAATCTCCGTCCCTTCTCAGACCCACCCTCTTCACTGCAGTTTCCTTCCCTTGGCGATAATAATTTTTCCCGCGTGGCTCCCGCAATTTGAAAGTTGGCTAGACACGTCTGGGGCTTGCGGTTTTATTATCGTTGCAGATTGTCACTCTTCTCGATTGATAAAAGTTCTCACTTCTTATTAGCGAAAGATTTTTTTCCCCTAACACCTACAGCAGGATTCATTTTACACGACCGAAAATTTGTATTTTGAGCCAAACTACACTAAATAAGCGGATATTTTTTGTATTGTCTAATTCGTATTCACTTCTTTACCCGAGAATTTATCTAGCATGTAAATACGGGACAATTCATCATCTCTAAGATTCTAATTATTTTTCGTTCTATTATGTTTTTAAATCTGCCCGCTTTTATCATGTGTATACAATACGAGACTTTGCACACCTACCGCATCAGTGTGTAGGAGTTTTTAGGGAAGTATTCTCTCCCCCCTCTCTCATCCTTATACATTCACGAATAGTTGTCCTTTGGAAAATAGTTATACAATCAAAGTGAAATTAATAAATTTTAATGATAACAACGTTGTACATTTCTCTGTTTAATTATAAGTTGGCATATGGCGAATTTATGATAGTATGTGTAAGTTGTAAACGCCCATTTATAGTTTAAGAAGTGCGCCTAAAATGTTTTGCTGTGTAGACACGCATGAGATGAGAGGAACAAACGTCCATCTTCTGTAGTGTTTCTTTTGCACGTAGTGAAACGTTTTCAATGGCTTCCAAAACGTAAATTCCCAGATCAATATATTTATTCAGTCTATGCTTACCTTTGTGGCCGAAATCGCTAAGGCCTTACGTTTGGCTCAATAAATCACGGGTTATATTCATGGGAAAGACATGGCTGGGAAATTTTTATGTGAATGTTTAGATTGGGTTACAATATGAGCTGCCCCATCCATATTTTTCTGTGACTTTGCCACACGTAATTCTGCTGTTTGAATGTTACGTATAAGGCACTGGCTGGCAGTACTCCTTAATATATTGTATTAACAGTCATTGAATCGCGTCAATTAATGAAATACAAGAACGTTACCAAACCGAAAATCCCGTACAACAGGCAGTTTCTCCTTCACCGGAAATCACGCCCGAAACCAATATGCATTTGTTCGTTGATACTGCGAAATTCTTAAGGGCACAGCCTATCAGCAGGCAGCTGCAAAATTTTAATAGGAAATTCCATGTTACGGAAATTTCGCCCGAGTGCGTTAAATTTAAAGATAGGCGTTTCAAACAAAATGTATTCTTCAGGAATTTTTTAGGAGAAGATCCCTACTAGCTTATATTTTCGATATGGGTAGGCATTATATACTTTCGTATAAAACATAAATTTAAAAAATTCCTTGCAAACAGGCTATACATGTTATGGAAACATATCCGCTGTAGGGAACTTCTCCTAAAAAATTCGTGAAGAATAGATTTTGTTTGAAACGCATATCTTTAAAATTAACCCAGTGAGGCGAAATTTCCTTAACATGGAATTTCCTATTTAAATTTTGCAGCTGCCAGCCGGTAGGCAGTGCCCTTAAGCTCAGCCGCAGTNTTCCTTAACATGGAATTTCCTATTTAAATTTTGCAGCTGCCAGCCGGTAGGCAGTGCCCTTAAGCTCAGCCGCAGTCAAAGGTTTGGACCTTCGCCAAGCCCATACCTTTATCATTACCGACTCATCTCCTCGTCCTTCGAATGTGGCAGCTCAGAGTCAGCGAAACGTGAACATCTCGTGTGTCTCGTTGCTTTTTGTTTTACTTCAACCATCTCTTAAAACTCGTCCACTAAGGATGTCAACCGGAAATAACCCTCCATTTTGCCCTACCAGTTAAGCTGTNAACCATCTCTTAAAACTCGTCCACTAAGGATGTCAACCGGAAATAACCCTCCATTTTGCCCTACCAGTTAAGCTGTCTGTATCTGACACGGTTAATTTTTTTCCCTTAAGATAGCCAACTGCCAACTGCAAATGACAAACAATTTATTGTTGTGCCACGTTTGATATAGGCCCTACANTCCCTTAAGATAGCCAACTGCCAACTGCAAATGACAAACAATTTATTGTTGTGCCACGTTTGATATAGGCCCTACATCATCGTCACGCCTAAATATTCTAGGTCATACACATATTTCATCAAGGACGAAAGGACGACATCTGGTGTCCCCGTNTCCCTTAAGATAGCCAACTGCCAACTGCAAATGACAAACAATTTATTGTTGTGCCACGTTTGATATAGGCCCTACACCATCGTCACGCCTAAATATTCTAGGTCATACACATATTTTATCAAGGACGAAAGGACGACATCTGGTGTCCCCGTNCCATCGTCACGCCTAAATATTCTAGGTCATACACATATTTCATCAAGGACGAAAGGACGACATCTGGTGTCCCCGTTTACGTGTTGATTTCCTGATTACACCATCGTCGAAGTGACGCATTTAAAGAACAACATACGCTTAGTGATTTTTTCTTTTGTTGCCGTGCTACACTGTTGTAAAAAACCGATGCTTAACTGTGTAGCGACAAAGATGCTGCCGGATATATTTCTCAGAAGAGAATTACGAAAATCTAGAAAACTTTACGTGAGACAGACTTTGTTTTAGCTGTCCTTTGTGTTTGTAATTTTTATGTCTTATTGTCCATAGAATGAGTTTCTAAGTGCAGCGCTGATAATAATTCTAAAGCTGTATCAAGTTTTTATGTTAACAAAGAAAATAATAAGTCCGCTGTAATTACTGGTGACAGAGAGAGGGGATAGGGAGAGAAAGAGAGAAGTGCTGACAGCTTTTTTGATTTTCTAATAAAAGAAATCATCCACCTTATTTCTTGCGTTGCAAAAGGAAGTGTTTTACCCCCCCCCCCTCCTCATCACAACTGGTCACTCATGCATGTAGGGATAACATTTAAACACTACTTGTTTTTATGATATAACATTTGAAACTAAAACCTGATCTTAACTTCTTAATGCAATCCGACTGTGGCCTTGCGTAAGTTTCGTTTAGTTTCTTTACGATAGACCTGTAGTCGGGACTCGGGAGGCTGTAACTGTGCTGCGAAGCACATTTCTTCGGCAAGCACGACATTTATGGGACATTTACGAGACATGCTATGCGAGTTTGCAAGCGGTGGATTAGTCTTTTAAATGTGGGTAAGTGCCGGAGATTATGACGTCAGTACGATGAAGGTTTTTAAACACTTGTTCTTCAGTGCAGGCATCCGCCGGAACTAGTTTATGAACGTTGGGCGCTAGTGTCACCAGTTTTTAATCTGTTTAAAAAAGTTCAANCAGGCATCCGCCGGAACTAGTTTATGAACGTTGGGCGCTAGTGTCACCAGTTTTTAATCTGTTTAAAAAAGTTCAACAATTTTTGTTAGAAATACGCATTTTCTTTTTTTATGTTCTAACAATTCTTGTAGATCCATTAGACCCATGCCCGAATTAAGATATAAACCATTGCATATCTCACTTGCCCTCGGAATAGTACTTGAGGGATTCGGAAAGACATTTTTGTTTGCTTGGATGGCAGCAGCTAGCCAATTACAATGTTGAAGTTTGATGGATGTTAAATGAACAGGAAATGACAGCTATGTTGATGCGGGGTTTTGAGTAGTGTAAAAATGANGTGAAGTTTGATGGATGTTAAATGAACAGGAAATGACAGCTATGTTGATGCGGGGTTTTGAGTAGTGTAAAAATGAAGAGCGGTGCATCGTGTTTTCTTTCAGTGTTGAAATTGCTTCTAAACACCGCCCAGGAATGTTGAGCAGCTGCAGCAGAGGTTGTATCACATTCAGTTTCATACTGCACAAAATGCAAGACCTCGAATGTTTCGGGAATATATCACTGCATTGAGAGCGAGAATTTCCTCACGCTGAGAACCTTATGCAGACGAGCCAGACTTTTAATTTTGAGATGCTACAAAAGTTAGCAAACAAGCAAATTACAGTCTTGACCGATAATTACCACTTCTTGCCTTATTTAGTTGAACTGAAACGACATAAGCATCATTTGGTTACCGGCTCGTTGTCCAAGAATTGCTGCCGTGCCATGCGGAGAGGACGCTAATCCACAATCCGGGTCTCGGCGGTGTAGTCATTCGACGACTGCTTTCTCCAAGGCGAACCGGATTCGATTTACGGCGGGGCCGACCCCGGATTTTCGCATGTGGGAATCGTGCCGGACGATGCTGCTGGTCGGCGGGTTTTCTCGGAGATCTCCCGTTTCCCCCGCCCTTGCATTCCGGCGCTGATCCATTCTCGCCTCGCTTCACTCTCATCGCCTCTCAAGACTCCGATTTTAAAGGCTGGCCAAATCTCTTCACTCATGTCCACATGAGTAATGTCTAACGTGCATGGCCACGTAGGACTAGAGAATTAAAACGAGAAAGCGAGAGAGAGAGAGAGAGAGAGAGAGNGAGAGAGAGAGAGAGAGAGAGAGAGAGAGAGAGAGAGAGAGAGAGAGAGGAACATGCCTACCACCACACGAAAGAACTCGGAAACTCTGAATTATTTCCCCTGATCTATATCCCAATCTGAAGCCCAGTGCTTTTAGGAGGGTGATGGGCGTCGGAGGAGGAGAAAGAGGAAAGAAAATTTCCAGAAGCGCACGGACGGGATTCACCCGTGCTGATTACGCAGCACGGTTATTGCCGGCGAGTATTAAACCAGCTTTGCGGAGGGGCGGTGAGTAAGGAATGAGGAGGGGGTGGTTGCGTTATTAAGAGAGGGGGGTCCGGGCGTGTCCAATTAGCGGCGGGGG